>PVKS010050787.1:0-11397 GCA_004027875.1 Aplodontia rufa
GCCCCCTCCTCCTGACAGCTGCGTAGTATTCCTCGGTTGCTTGTCCCATGGTTTATTTCACTGGTTCTTTTACACAGACACTTGTAAAACAGCTGGGTCTTTGCCAGTTTTTTTGTCATTACACGCAGCCACGATGAATAAGCGTGTATGTACATCAATTCTCGCATGTCCAAGGTGTATCAGTTCAGCAAATTCCCAGCAGTGGGGTTGCTAGGTCACGGGGCAAACGCATCTGTAACTCAGATGAGAATTACTCAGTCACTTTCCATCGGGGTTTCTTGTACCAATTTGCACCCTCACCAGCGACACAGAGGTGTCTGCTTCCCCACACGACAGCCCTCCTGGCAGGCTGGGGAGTCATGCTTTTGGATTTTTGCCTATCTGATAGGTAAGAAATAGTATCCCATTGTACTTTTTTTTTTTCTTTTAACCAGGGTTTGAACCCAGAGGCACTTAACCACTGAGCCACATCCCCAGCCCTTTTTTTTATATTTTTATTTTGAGACAGGTGCTAGCTAAGTTGCTCAGGGCCTCGCTAAATTGTGGAGGCTGGCTTTGAACTTGCGATCCTCCTGCCTCAGCCTCCTGAGTGGCTGGGATTACAGGTGTGCACCATGCACCCAGCCCGAGGTAGTTTTAATTCACATTTCTCTTTTATTTTTTTAAACAATTTTTGTTTAGTTTTTCACGTGGCCTCCGTTGCTCCGAGACCTCGCTGTGTATGTGGTGCTGGGGTTTGAACTCGGGTACTCACGCATGCTGGGCAATGGCCGTAAGTGCTGAGCCACCGCTCCAGCCCCCACATTTCTCTTACTATGAATGAGGTTGAGCTTTTTTATTCCGTTTGTATTTCTTTTCCTTCTAATGCTCTGGTTAAACTTTTTACCTTTTTTTTTAAAGGTATTTTATTCCTTTTCCAGAAACTCTTTACCTATTAAGGAGACGAGTCCTTTGGTTATGCTGAGTTGTGAACATTGTGTCTTTTGACTTTGCCTCTGATGTTCTTTGTCACGGAGAGGATTTATTGTTGCTGTTCTTGCTATTCTTAACCTAACTGCTCATTTTTTTCCTGGCTTTTGAATCTCGAGTTCTCATCAGAGTCCTCCCCCACTCCACAGTTCCAAAGGGCCCCACTCACGTAGCCTCCATTTCTCTTAGGGTTTTCAGTTTTGTATCTGAATCTTGGATCCATTTGGACTTTGTCCTAGTGTTCTGGCAAGGAGAGATTCGGCCTTGCTGGCTTCCAGATGGTTCCCTGGTGAACCCCCTCTTCACCTTGTGGGTGTGAGGCTACCTCCACCACACATGAAATTCCAGAATGTTTGGGGGTGCACTTCTGGGCTTTCCTTTCTGTTCCATTCATCTGTCTACACATGCACTGGAAAAGTCTTTAGAAAGCTTCCTTTTAAACTGGGCACAGTGGCGCCCTCTTGTAATCCCAGCAGCTCAGGAGGCTGAGGCAGGAGGATCACAAGGTCAAAGACAGCCTCAGCGACTTAGGGAGGCCCTGTCTCGAAATAAACAATAAGGAGCTGGAGCGGTGGCTCAGTGGTTGGAGCGCTTGCCTGGCATGCACGAGGACCTGGGTTCAAACCCAGCATTGTATACACAACTAAGTGTCAGAGCAACAAAGGCCAGATGAAAAAATAAATAAAATCGATTCTCTCTTTCTCTCACTCACTCTCCTCCTCCTCTCTCTTTAAAATAACTAAATAAATAAGTTAAAAGGAAGCTGAGGATGTGGCTCAGTGGTTAAGCACCCCTGGGTTCAATCCTTGATACCAAAAAAGAAATTTGAAAAACTTCCTTTTATATGAAAACTAATTTTATGGATCAGAAGACCAAAATGGGGGTGGGGGGAGACTGGAACAGCGGCTCAGTGGTTACGGAGCTTGCCTGGCATGTGCGAGGATCCTGGTTCAAACCCCAGCAGCACGTACACAAGTAAGTGTCAGAGCAACGAAAACCAGATGAGAAACTGAAAAAAAAAAGTGATTCTGTCTTTCTCTCTCTGTTCCTAGCTCTTTAAAAAAATTAGAAGGCCAAATTGGCATGCGTTTTCCAGGTGAACCCCAAATCTTCTACAGACCCAGAGCCTCTGACTCCCTCGCCCGCCTCAGCCTGGGGCTGGCTCTGCCATCTGATGCCAGCAGCCTGGGTGCCCCTAATGGTTATGGGCTGAGTCCTGCCTTCCTTCCTCCAGGCTCCCAGAACCGGTCCTTGCCCCCAGGCGGAACAGGTCGCTTACTCAGCCAGCACCTCAGCCACCTCTCCGCCAGCGCCCGTGGGTTGCACGGCATCGTCACGTCCTGTTCCTGACTTGATTCCTCCTGCTCGTGAATCACTCAAATGCTCCTTGCTCATTTATAGGGCAATAACCCGGCTGCAGCTGGCAGGCCCACGTGCAGGGTGTGTGATTCCGGTAAAGTGTCAATCAACCCCGGCATCTCCCAGCTTCCCTCCTGGGGCTTGGCTCTGGGTTGCTCTTCTCCTCCCCAAAGCCCCCTGGCCCTGCCCCCTGAGAGGGCTTGCAGAGTGGCCAAGGGCTTGGCTTCCAGGATGCGAGGATCTGAGTCCTGGGCTGCTGCAGGGCTGCCTTTGGACCCTCCCTGACCCTGGCTGTGGCTCTGGAGATGGACCACCCTGGAGGCCCCACGGGCACAAGTGACGCCTGGCCCCCCAGGCCCTGGCAGCTTCATGGGCATCGATTGCAGAGAGATGCTCCTCTGACTGTCCCTGGTGTGGAGGAGGCAGGTGAGAGTCTCACCTGGCTGGAGAAGGCCCTGTTTCATCTCTCAGAGGAGGAGGCTGAGGGCAAGTTGGGGAGGGACCAAGGGGCCAGGGCCGGGGCCGAGGACTCCTGTTTTCAGGTCGGTCAGGCATGCAGTGCTCTCAGCCTCCCTGAGTAACCTTGAGTTCCCAGCCGGTGCCCCAGGTCCCGGGCCTTGGAGATGTGTCCAGGGGGTCTGTACGCTCAGAACCGGACCCCTAGTGGAGCTGCCTCTGAGCCACAGCTGGGGGAACTGGGCATGGCCGGCAGTGCAGAGGACACGGGCCTCCGCCCCCCCAACGCACCTGGCTCAGATTCCTCATCTGAGAAATGGGGACAGCAACCAGGTCTGCCCTTCCTAGGACCGTGCTGAGCGGGCGGTGGACGGGACTCTGGAGCAGGGGACTGGCTCTGGGTTTGGTGGAACTGCTCTGCTCAAGACCCGGGATCCATGGGATCTCAGGAGGCCACAGCGAGACAGCGCGGCCAGAGCTGCAGGGGAGCTGGTTCCAGTTACTCTGCAGCCAGAGATGGACGGAGAGGGACTGGGTGACCCTGACAGCTAAAAACTCCACATCACTGGTGGTGAAAGGAAAGGCCAGAGATGCCCTTGAACAGGTGCAAACCCCAGACTCCGTCCCTCCTTTCTTTTTCTTTCTTATTTATTTATTTATTATTGTTTTTGGTACTGGGGATTGAACCCAGGGGTGCTTTACCACTGAGCCACATCCCCAACTCCCTCCCCCCTTTGTTTAAAAATAGAGAGGGACAGTGAGAGGGAGAGAGAGAGAGAAGCAATTTTTTAATTTAGTTTTTCATGTGACTTTCATTCCTCTGACATTTTGTTGTGGGCGTGTTGCTGGGATTAGAACTTGCGTACTTGCGCATGAGAGGCAAGCGCCGTAACCACCGAGCCACTGCTCCAGTCCCACCCCCAGCCCTTTTTATTTTTTATTTTGAGACTAAGTTGCATAGGGCCTTGACAAGATGCCAAGGCTGGCTTTGAACGTGCAATCCTCCTGCCTCAGCCTCCTGAGTTGCTGGTGTGCCCCACTGCACTCAGCTAAGATTGATTTTCTTTGCCCCACCCTTCAGCTATTTGCTGCCCCCAGCTATAAGAGACACCCTCTTATCCTGTCCTACAGAGAGTTTATGTCCCTGGTTTTGCTGGGACTGTAGGTGTCTGCCAGGAGTTCATAAAGATCTAGGAAGGTGACCTCCTGGTGCAGGAGGGCCACTGAGCATATTAGTCTATTTTGTGTTGCTGTAACAAAGGACCCAAGGCTGGACTACTTTACAAAGTAAAAAGGTTTATTTAGCTCACAGTTCTGGAGGTTCAAGGGTGTGACATGGGTGTCAGGGCTCTGGTGAGGACCTCACAGCTGGCATCACAGGAGTGTGTGCAGAGGCGGATGATCACATCGACACAGGAAGCTGAAGGTATTGGGGAAGGTGAGTTATTTATCCCAACCCTCAGGAGAGAGCGAAGACAGGGGTCCTATGAGAACTATCTGAATCCCCCTGGGCTCCACTGCTTAAAGATCCCACCGCCTCTGAGCTGCCACCCTGAGGACCAAGCCCCAACATGAGAACCCTTGGTGACATCCAAACTGTACCACTGGTGTTTCCGTCCCAGCTCCCGCCTGGGCTCTGAATGATTCCCTAACCAGTTACCCAGAGGAAAATCGCACCTTTCCAAAGCTGCCCCTCAGCTTCCCAGAATGCAGCCATGGGAGATGAAAGGCTGTTTCTCCACCAGATGTGACTCTGGGGCACTGGTCCCTTGCCTACAGGTAACCGCGCTTCATGTTCTCTTGCTCATCCATCAAGAGCTGGACCAGACAGGGTGATCAGCAAGCTCAAGGTCACCCCACGTGGCTGACCCAGGCAGTAAGAAGTGGCAATTGACCGTGCAGGCTCTGGAGTCCTTGGGACCTGGGTTTGCCTGCGTGAATAAGCTTTGTGACCTTGGGCGAGTTACTCAGCCTCTCTGAGTCCCGGCCCATCTGCCGCCTCCCTCACGAGGTGGTTGGTGAGATTACCGAGATTTTTGGCTCCGAGTCTGGCGCGCAGTAACTGCTCAATAAACACGGCTGCTAGGGTTCCTCAGAGCGGACTCGCCACCTCCCGCCCCAAGTCCCCCTCCCACAACGAGCCCCTTTCCTAGCTCCAGATCATTCCTTTCTCCCTGCGTCCCCACCCCCACCCCATTAGAACCAGATCATAAAATCTCCCGGGGAGGGACGCTAGTGACATCTTTAGTGGCGACATTTGGGTGAAAAATTCATGACCATCAGTTACTCGCGGAAGAGGGTGGAAAAATGAGCGGTTTCCGCTGCTCGAGATCGTGGCTCTCCCTGGCTGCGAGTCCACAAATCTATTTTATGTGACGAGATCTAATAGAAGGAGCTTATCACGGACTTAAAAAGTGCGCCAGTCGCCGACTCCTTCCCCAGCCGCAGCCCTGGAAGACGGGGACGATGGCACCTCTGGGAGCCACGGGGAGTTCAGGGACCACCAGCATCCCCCCGGGGGGGTTGATGGCCAGGGTGGCCCTGGGTGAGGACCGGGGGCCCCCTCACCCCGCCTTTGCTGTCCGCCTTGGAGGCAGAGGTCCAGGGGACCTTCGGAAACCTGCCACCCTGTTCTACCCGAGCTTCCGCCTGGTCTGAAGCCCTTCCGTGCCAGCAGGCCGGTGGCTCTGTCCGTCTGTCTGCTGCTTGTCAAGAAGGAGAAATGGAATCTTTGCTCCTGCCGCTGTCTCTTATCCAGGGGAAGGAGGGCCCTGCTGAGCCAGGAGGAGAAAAAGGTAAGGCTGTCCCCAGCCCTCCCGAGATCCGGGAGTCCTGGTGCCAGGCCCCTGGAGGACCGGGACAGCGTTGAAGAGGAAGGGGCCTGATCCCCATGGTGTCCATCCTTCTGGGAGCCTTGGCACCGGGCTTGGGAGGTTGAAGCTGTCTCTGTAGGTGAGGCCTGGGGGGGTCCACCTGGCCAGGTGGCACTGAGTACAGACATTGGACAGGGTGAGGGCTCTGGGGCCCCCGCCTGGCAGTCTGCTTCCAGCCCTAGGGACAGTTCCAGGCCCTGGCGGGCACAGAGATGTCTCTTCTATCCTTCTCACTGCATCCAGCCTCACTCCAAGGCGGGGAGAGAAGGTCACCTGTCAATCAGCCACTGAGACCCGGCTCCCATCAGCTCTGGGGAGGAGCCGGGAGGCTCACAGGCTCCTCAGGCCAAATGAGGGACTGAGTGATGAATGGATGGCTCGGATGGGAAGGGGGCCTTGCCAGGTGCGGGGAGAATGGGGGGTGGGCTGCCCAGGCTGGTCTGCATGAGAAGCCCAGAGGCTTCTGGGAATAGACACCAGACCTTCAGGTGGAGGAGGATGTGAGGAGGGAGGGGACTGGATCATTGTAGATGTGGGTGTTTGGTTAGTCCAGAAGATTCCATGGGCGGACAGAGAGGCATTTAATATGCAGATGCAGAAAATAAAGCAGGAAATGAATGTGAAGGGGAAGTTAAGAGGCTCCTGGGGGCAGCAGCGAGAGGCAGAGGTCCATGTCGCTGCTCAGGGTTCCGTGACCTCAGGCGGTGGCTGAATTCTCTGTGCTCCAAGACCCCCATCACTAAAGTGAGACAATCTAGAACTGTGGATTAATTGAGGCAAAACTTTGTAAATCAGTTGACGTGGCAATTATTAGGGGGTCCTCCATATGTAATAAGCAATCACCCATTAATCAATCATTAATCAATAATATCATTATGATTATTGCATGGCCCCAGGGCCACTTGCTGAACCTGAAAATTGGACTCCTAAGGTCCTGGTAGATTAAGCAAAGAGGGAAACTTGGTCAGTCATGATATCCAGGGCCTCAGGGGGACTAAGCAGCTGTTTCAGGGGACCGGGGTCAGGGAGGAAGGTCTTCACTGCATCTGGGCACCAAGTGTAGGCAGGTAGAAGTCACTCAGTGAGGGCCAGCTTCTTCATGCCTAGGCCTGCCATCCCAGGGTCCAGTGACATTTAGACTCCTGGAGCTGCTGAGAGCTTGCTCCTTCACAGAGAAGCACACTGGACCGTGGCTTGCTTGCCAGGACACCAGGGAGCAGCAAGGGCCAAGATCAGATCTTAGCTCCTCTGCCTCATCCTTCTGCAAGGCATACCTGTGCCAGTGTGGCTGCCAGCTTCTCAGGGCCACCCGCTGGACTCCTACAGAGGCTGATTCCAAAGGAAGCGCACGGCCACGCTGCCCCAGGCCCCTCTCCAGCTCCCAGAGCTCTGCCTCCCTCCCAGCCACACCAAGCTCCAACTTCCTCTTCCTCTTCCTCCTAGGGTTTCTCCAGCTCTGTGCCCCTGGGCCTTTGCACCTGCTGCTCCCACTGGTGACTCCATTCCACCTGTCCCCTCTTCTGGCCAACTCTCCAGGAATCACCTCAGAAGCCACTACAGGAAGCCTCTCCTGACCCCAGCTGGAGTCAGCCTCCTCCTGAACTTCACGGAGTTACCTTGTGTCCCTTGCCAGTCCCTTGCCAGTCCCCGTTTCGCCCCACCAGGTCCCTGGAGCCCACTGCCAGGCCCGTCACATGCATGTTGTTGAATGAACAAGCGAGCCAATTCTCCTCACTTGGGCATCCTCTGGTTGGCTCCCAGCCCAACCTGGTGTCCCAGGTTCTGGTAGGGGCAACAGGGTCTTTTGCTCAAGCCTTGGTCTTCCAGGTGTGGGTGCGGCAGATGCTATAACCAGAGACACCGTGGCCTGAGCGACCTGGACAAGCTGGGGGAGCGTGTGCGGCTGTCAGGTGGGAAATGTGGCAAAGTATTCTTTCTGGGGCCCTCAAGGGGCTGGGGACCTGGTGGGGATGGAGCCCAGGAAGTAGCTATTGTAACTTCTGAGTTTTTGGTTCCAGGCTGGAGTGACTTCTAAACCTGGGTTCCAGGATGTGGAAGGCTCAGGCCACAGCAGACACCCGGGTCCTTGTGGCTGAAAGATCTAGGGCAGCGCAGGGAGGGGAGAGGCACAGCCGGGCAGCACCCAGCCAGGGCTGGGACTTCCGTGGGAGCTGCTGCGCTCCCTGCTTGCACCGCAGGGCTCTGCCTAAGGTTCCCCTTGCAAAGAGAGTTAGGCGGAAAAACAATTAAAGCCACGGATCCAGGGAAGGACAGGCAGTTTCCCAACCTTCCCGCCAGCCACTTGCTTGGGGAGTGAGCATTAAGCAAGCAAAAACCCAGGGAAGTCAGATTGGGCTGGGGAGGGAAGCTGGTCAGACCCCGCGCCAAGGGGACACAACAGCCCAAGGATGCCCCATCCCAGCTCCTGCCTGGGGGCCAGGGGGGCCAGCGTGATGCAGAATCCCTGAGTGTGTGCACCCCATGGCTGAGGTTTAATACATACTGCTAGGGCTGGGGGTGCAGCTCAGAGGTAGACCTAGCATGCGCAAGACCCCGGGTTCCAACCCAGGACTGCAAAACTGAGTAAGTAAATAAGTATTGCTGAATCAAAGAGAGAAAGCCGGCTGGCTGAGTGACTGGGGTGCTCTTAGAAAGGAGTTTTCTTAATGCCCAGGTGGGCGGCATTCTGTCTGCTGGGTGCTGCTAAGGAGGGCGTTGTCCTCCGGGAACAGCAGGAAGTTCAGGCTCAGGATTTGGGGCTTCCCTGTGTCGTGATGCACTGAAAGAGTTTGCATAGGATTGCTTCCCTCGATAGGTGAAGCATCTCCTTAGCGATGCTGTTCTCAGCCTAGCAAAGCCCTGTTTTTCCTTAGAGTGTTCGAAGGCTGGCGTCCGCCGAGCCCATGTCCAAATTAGGCCAGCTGCGCGCTGGCACTGCTTCCTCCTCCCTCATTGATCAGCGCTGCTGGCCGCAGGGCGGTGTGGACTCCTTCTTGGGCAGTCCCAGACTGCGATGCCCCCTGCATGGAACCTCAGGAGCCAGCACAGCTCTGTTGAAATACGGTCTCCTCCAGGGACTCTGTGGGACCAGACCGGCAAGCGCAGTGGGGGTGGGGAGCCAGATGGGTTTCCCAGGCTCTGCGCAGCTCAGGGTGGCAGGGGGGCTGGGCCCGGATGTGCCTGCTGGGTTCCCGGCCCCTGTCCCTGGCTGGTTGGTGGATGATAAATTTGCTGTTTTAAGCCCTTCCAGGTAAAAATCAGCAGTGGCTCTCAGGAAAAAAAGAGAGAGAGAAGGGTGGAAGAAAGAAGGAAGGAAAGAAGGGAGGGCGGGAGGGCCGGAGCAGTCGCCTATGCTGCTTTCGGTGGGGGGTAAATCCCCCATCAGGACTGGCCTGGCTCTGTCTCTCCCTCCTTCCACCTGCCCAGGTCCAGTGCCCCCTCCTCAGTGCCTTCCAGGGATACTTTCCAGAATGTCCACTAGCAGCCTGAGAACCTGAGGGGTGGGCTTCTGGGGTGCTGGGGGCTGCCTGGGCTGGGCTGGGCTGGCCTGACCAGACCTGCTCACCCACCCTCAGTCCTGCAGGGGCCTGGTTCCTGGTGACACTGTCCTGGAGGCTGGAAGGTAGAGTTTTCCTGACTGGTTATACAGCCAGGTGATGATGGCCAGTGTTCTGGGGTGACCCGTGGGGCCCAGCCTCAGGGATGTACCTGCAGAAGGGGCTGGCATTAGCTGCAAGCCAGGGGTGGCACAGGACCCAGTGTGGGGCCCCTCTTGAGTCACTCTGCACCCCAACTGCATGCCCTTCACTCCCCCCTGCCCTTGTGTGTGTGAGTGCATGTGTGTGCTTCTAAATTCATCCATTTTGGTCCTCCTTCCCCTCCCCCCACATTTTCTCGCATTAAACGTCTTGAGCCACCGTGGTTAATGTCGTGACCCACCTTGATTTATGTCTAATCTCTGTTACTGCTTGCTGTGGGACTCTGTGTTGGTCACTTGACCTCTCTGGGCCCTAATTTCATCATGCACATTAAATGCCCTTCTAAAGGCTTCCTTGTAAACCGGGTGTTTGGGACCCAATGACCCAGTGGTAGTGGTGTGTTCTCAGCTGGTCTCAGTTGGCCAACAGTGCTGTATGTGTAAGCCAGGGACCAAAGGGTCTCTGAGACCAGGGCTTCCTGAGGCTGGGGACCCCTGAAGCCTCCCCTTAGGGATCAGTCATCCAAGGTTTCCCGTGGGAGGTGAGGCTGGGGTGACAGCTTTCCTGGCAGGATGGTCAACCAGGGAGGGCTGCAGGACAGCAGGAGCCAGAGAGACAGGGGAGGAGCTGAGTGGCCCAGTCACCTGCCTCAGGATTTAGTCTCAGGCCAGGAAGAAGCAGGAGTGGCTCATGGCGGTGGGAGTCAAGGCACCCTGGAATCTGGTGGGGTGGCTCCGATATCCTCACCTGGGCTCCGGCTTGGGCCCCACTGCTGCCCTGGTGTGATCTCAGGCTCTCTGAGCCCCAGCTTCCTCCTGGTAAGCCAAGCTAAAACAGCCTTATGCATGGTCCCTGGCACGGCTGGCCCAGCCCTCGCGCCCCCTTCATTTTGGGGAGGTGGCACCCTGGAGCCTACTCATCCCTGCGCAGGACCTAAAACCATCACCCCAAACCCGCAGGGGCAGAGGCAGAGTGAGGTAGCGCCCCAAGGACGTAAAGGGGACCCCAAGCACTAGCACTTACCCAGCGCCTGGGCCTGTGTAGTGCCAGGAGTCTCGGGTACTCGGTGGCCTGGGATCAATTTGTTAAAACTCGGGATCAAGCACAGAGAGGGTGGAGGACCCAGCTGGTGGGGCACCTGGCCCAGCCTGGTCAGCCTCTCCCACTTCTCTGCCTTGGCACAGCAAGGCAGGCGAAGGCTCCCTCTCTGCCGGCAGAACCAGAGGACAAGGATGCCAGGGTGGGTTCAGGCAGCTGCCCCTGCCCCTGGAACCAAGGCCCTGCTTGCTCAGGGTCAAATACTGCTAGGGTGGGAGATAGGGGGCCCCAGAAGGTGTGTCCTGGGTCCTGGATAAGCTCGGAGCCTGCAGCGGAGGTCAGGCTCGGAGTGGGGGCCGCCGCCTGGGAAGGGTCCCCTAGGCCCCCGGCTGTGCGTCCACCCCCGTGCGTCCCAATCCTCGTTAGCGCGGTGCCACCTAGCGGCGCTCCGGGGAAACGGCGGCGCCACCTCGAGGGAGCTCCTGCTTGGGGTCACCAGGGACAGCGAGGGGCACCTAGGGGTCTGGTTTCCTGGAGGAAGAGGCTGAAGAGGGAGGCTGGAGGGAGGAGGCGGGGTTGACCCAGCCTGGGCCCTGACCTTGACCCGATCTGTCCCTGTAGTTTGCTCTTCTCAGCCCCAGTCTCCCTGGGCAGAAGCTCCAGCTAAGCTGAACCGGTCATCCAGGGGAGGAGGCAGGAAAGTGGAGGCTTCCGGATTGGGAGGAGAAAGAGCCCGAGGTCCAGCTGGGAGGGAGGAGGGATGGGCAGGCCTGGGGCTCAGGGTGGGGCTGGGAGGAGGGGGACCCTGGCCACAGGTCACAAGCAACAGGCTCAGGGAAGTCTGCGGGATGGGACCTGAGGCTGAGGGAAGTGGGAAATGTGAAGGAAACTGGGACTGGAGGGGCTCCTTCTGCCCCCAACAGCCCCCCAGTTCCAAGAATGGGGACCATTGCCCCTCCCTTCCCTTCCCCTGCCTCCCCTCCTCTTCTTCTCCCCTCCCCTCC
>PVKS010050788.1:0-11457 GCA_004027875.1 Aplodontia rufa
CTGAGGTTTGAACTCGTGTACTTGCGCATGGTAAGCAAGCACCGTAACCTCCAAGCCACTGCTCCAGCCCTGGGATTACTTTTATACACCGCTGTGCCCAGTTACTTTTTTTTTTGTTTTATTTTGCTTTAATCAAACAATGTTAAGGTAGAGGGCTAGAGTGGTGGCTCCAAGGTTGGAGCACTTGCCTGGCATGTGCAAGGACCTGGGTTTAAACCCCAGCACCACATACACACCTGAATTTAGGAGCAACGAAGGCCAGATGAGAAATTGATTCTCTCTTTCTCTTTCACACTCGCTCCTTCCTTCTCTCTCTCTCTCTCTCTCTCAAACAAAAGAACAAATATGAAGGTGCCAGGCATGGTGGTGCACCCCTGTAATCCCAGCAGCTCAGGAAGCTGAGGCAGGAGGATCACAAGTTCAAAGCAACTTAGTGAGGCCCTAAGCAACTTAGCAAGACTCTGCCTCAAAATAAAAAGGGCTGGGCATGTGGATCAATGGTTAAATACTCCCAGGTTTAATCCCTGGTACCAAAAAAAAAATTAAGATCCAGAATATATGCATATTTTATACACATTATATATTATTTTGTTAAAATCCTGTAAGGTTGCTCAAAATAAAAAATTTAAAAAAAAAGAAACCAGATGGAGTATGCTAAATATTCAGTGTCTGAGGATATTATGTTAAACTTGTATTGTTCACTAAACAAAGGCACTTTGACAATGAAAAAAAATTAAGATATGATTTACAAACAAGGTATAATTTCCACCCAAGATAGTGGAGTCTAGGCTGTAGTATTTTAGTTCCAGAATTTTAAAAATGTTATGCCTGTTATATTTGTATGATTCTTTCTTATCAATCACATTAAGTTTTTCAAACATTTAGCAACAACAGTAAAGACTTAACCAGCCTATCCAGATATAAAGATGATGGAGACTCTTTATAACTGATCTTTTCTTCCTTGTTTTCTTACTCTGACAAGCAGAAGAAAATACATTAACTTGATAGTGAATAGAATCTCTGTCTCTTCCAGATTAGATGCTCTTTGGAGTATATATACTGTCATTTGCAAGTTCATCTTCTTGACAGAACTGTCCTTCCTCTTCTCATCCCCTTTCCCACTGTGGCATCTGGGCATAGTGGTGGCTGTCCCTGTGCTGACCTCAGCTGGTCCCTGACCCAAGGTACATGTCCGGTTTGGGGCATGCCACAGCATTCACAGCAGCTAGCCATCAATGAATCCTCTTCCACCCCAGGCTGCTGCTAGCCAGGGAGCTTCTCAGCAGATTGGCCTCTTCCTGTTCAGCTGGGGGCCCTGGACCCCTGGACCCCTGGACCCCGGCGTCCCACTGCAATGTGAAGTGCCGCAAGAGCTATTTCTGATTTTTCTCTCTTCCCTGCTCACTCCCTCTTGTGTGACTCTGCCCAAATCCCTGCTGGATACAGCTCTCTAGGGAGCTTCTCCTGGTCTGAAGCATCCCTTATTCTGTATCCATAAGCTCCCTGTACCTAGCGTGACAGTTCCACTGTACCAGGAGTCCTCAGTTCCAAAGCAAGAAGGGAAAATGACGTGCGCGTCTGATCCGTCTGACCTACTTGTTTCTATCCCCCTGTCATCAGCTTTCTCTCATTGTGCAAAATTCTCGAGAGAATCAACCTAAAGGAGAAAAGATTCATTTTGGCTCATGGATGAGGTTTTAGTACATGGTTAGCCCAGTTGCTTTTGGGTCTATGGCAAGGCAGTACATCATGACCTAGGAGTGTGTGGCCAAGAAGCCTGTCACTTCATGACATCCGGGAAGCAAAGAGAGCAAGACAAGAAGGGGCTGGGTTCCAAAACCTCTCTCAAGGGCAGGTCCCTAACGACCTAACTTCCTGCCACTAGGCACCACTTCCTCAAGGTTCCATCACTTCCCACTTTCTATACCCTCCAACCCTAGGATGCACTCTGCTCCCTGCAAAGGTGGAGTTTAGCTCTTCCTCTCGCTGGCGTTTCCCACATCTTGCCCTTCTGTCGGAGACTCCATCATTGTCCCCAGCCTTGAGGAGAGCTGTTGCTTTCTTTATATTCTGCAAACACTTGGGTTGAAGCCTGATTTTTCATATGGGGGCCATAGACTGTTTGGAGATAGGCCTTACTAAAGATGGAAAGAGTTATAAATGCAATGGAGCCCTCAAATTTTTTCTAACAAAGTTCTTGGCTACCCAGCTTTCTTTTTTGGGGGGTGGGGGGGCGGGGTGGTTGGGTATTGGGGATTGAACCTAGGGGCACTTTAGCACTGAGCCAAATCCCCAGTCCTTTTTATTTTTTATTTTTTTATTTTCAGCCAAGGTCTCACTAAGTTGCTGTGGGTCTCCGGAACCTGCCCAGGCTGGCCTCAGCCTTGGGATCCTCCCAAGTCACTGGGATTACGTGTGTGGGCTCCTGTGCTGGCTCCTTGGCTGGCTTTCTAAATCACAATGTGTTTAGAGTAGAGTTCATTCCATCGTTCTCTGCTTCAATTTTTGCCATTAGCTTTTTAAATTCCAAGAATTCTTCTTCCTTGTTCTTTGTTCCTTTTCTAGGGTGGGGGTGCTTGTGGTAACATTTACCATTTTAACCACTTAAGTGTATAATTACATGTCATTAAGTCATAATTTTGTGTAACCACCCCCATTATCTATACCCAAAACTTTTTCATCTTCCCCACTAATATACCCATTAATCAATAACTTCAGCCTCCCTCCAGCTCTCCAGCCTGGTAACCTCTACTCTACCTTTTTTGCTATGTGTGCCTGTCCTAGTTCCTCATAAAAATGGAATCCTGCAATATTGGCCTGTGTCTGGCTCATTTCACTTAGCTTACTGTCAGGATTCTTCGGTGTGACAGTATTTTGCTGTATGGATGTATCACATTTTGTACACCAACTTGTTTCTTTATGAATGGAAGATGCTCCATTAATATTAGTGAGGTTGCTAATTCGCATATCTTGCATGAAATCTCCCTGGAGGCTGTTCCTGAGCCATCCTCCTTCCTCTTCCAGAATTCTGAGGGTCCTTGTGGAGTGGTTGGCCTTTGGCAGTTGGCAGTGAAGGTGGAGGTGATGGCTTTGGAGATCTTTGCACACATTATCTTTTGCTTCTCCTGTTCGGCCTTCTCCTTCCCCGGGGTACCGTCTTCACACAGCTGAAGGCTGGTACCTTGGCTGTCTACCCTTCGGATTCCCAGAGAGCACAGATGAGCGCCCCCACACTCGGTTTTCCTGCAGGAAGCATTTCGCCGCCGGGGCGCCCCAAGGACAAGGCAAGGAGTGGCCTGGGCTTCAGGGCATCTGGGGCTAATGTGCCTACTGCTTTGTGGAGGGTAGAGTCGCACAGTGTCACTGTCACCCAACCTCCCTGCCTCTGGCCACAGCCAGTGGACCCCAGACTGGTCTGCGGGCTCAGGTAGCTGCGGAAGTACGGGTTGGGGTGGGTGGCTAGAATTTGCTAGGGCACTGCACCCTTCCCTCTCTCGCTTCTGCACCAGCCCCCCCCAAAACTTCCTCCCGTGATTTAGTAAGGGAGGAAGGTCAGCGCAACGACTCCAGCACTAGGCACCAGCACTGTTCAGAACCCATGCTGTCTGGTCCAAGGACCCCTCTCCCAAACCCACCTCTCTGCTGGGGAGACCTTTTCACCTTCCTGGGAGTCCTTCCGGTGAGCTCTCAGTCTATGGCTACTTGACTTTGCTCTCAACGAAAAACAATACATTTCCAGTTATGAAAATTATTTTCTAATGTTCTTTCTAAATTCACTGCATGATTTTGGTACACATTTCATTTGGAATTATACTTCTGAACTACAAAGTATTGTGGGAATGGGCTGTGTCCAGGATTAGAAATAGAATCAAGTATGGTTTTTTAACTAGGAAAGATGTTCTAGATTGACCTGGATATACTGTATAGACACTACTGGGATCACATGCTGGATTGAAATTAAGGCCTATTATTGTAGATGCTTTAAAAAACAAGTTTTCCACCAGGGGGAGCTGTAGACTATGCCTGAAGTTTTTTGCTCCCTTCCCTTCTTCTCTGATGCCCCTCCCTCTCTTTGTGTCCTCTGTGTGTGTGTGTGTGTGTGTGTGTGTGAGAGAGAGAGAGAGAGAGAGAGAGACTGAACAACTGAACCCAGGGACCTCTACCACTAAGCTACATTCCTAGCCCTTTTTATTTTGAGGGTCATGCTAAATTGCTCAGGCTGATCTTGAACTTGTCCTCCTGACTCTCAGAGTCTCTGAGATTAATTGGTGTGAGCCACGTGGGGATGGGGTAGGGAGCTGGGTTTTTTCTTTTCTCATTTTCATTTTTCTCCCCCTGTCCCTTTTAAAGCATGATCTGACAAATTCATTCAGAGCCACAGGACCAACTAAACTAAGGCAAAAAGTTTAAGCGGGTTCTGGTAACTGAAAATTTAAGGTACAGCTGGCTTCAGGACCAGTGGGATTCAGGCATAGACACCCCCAGTTCTGTTAGGCTTTGCTCTCTGTGATTGGATATATTGTCCGGAAGGCGTCCTCTCATAGTGACAATGTGGCTGCAGCCTTCCAGACTTAAATCCAAGGACAGAGGTTCCAGTTACCTAATGGCTTCAACAAAAATTCGAGAACTGATGGCTGGAGCAGTGGCTCAGTGGTTACAGTTCTTGCCTGGCATGCGCAAGGACTCAGGTTTAAACTCCAGCACCACGTACACAGCTAAGTGTCAGAGAAACAAAACCCAGATGAAAAAATGAATAAAGATGATTCCCTCCCCCATCTCTCTCTCTCTCAAAAATCCAAGAATTGAGCGTCTTGCCTGACTTTGGTCAGGTGTCCTCACCAGAGCCCATCTGTCAACAGGCAGTGTGATGGATTGGCAATGCCTAGGACTCATGGGGCTGAGGGTAGATCTAGTGTCACCCAGATAACAGAGGCTGAGAGATCTACAGACAAAACCAGATTCTCCTACTGGAAACTGAGGGAAAGAATGCTGGGAGATGTCTCTGAACACAGCCAGATCAGGAATAAAGAAGGAAGTAGATGGTATATTCCATGAATACGAATGCAAGAAAAAAAAGAATGCAGGAAAAATCTTTGAATCAAACTGGACGAATCAGGGGCTGGAGTGATGGCTCAGTGGTATCCTGCTTGCCTGGCATGTGCACACACCCGAGTTCAAACCCCAGTACCACATACACAACTAAGTGTCAGAGCAACGAAAACCAAATGAAAAACTAAATAAAGTTGATTCTCTCTTTCTCTCTGTCTTTAAAAAAACTGGATTGATTAAACAGATCTAATTATCCCCCATCTCTCCCAAAACCCCATTAAAGTCACAACAAAGGGATAAAAATAAGGCATGAACCCACAAGAATTAGAAGAAAGGGAATGGAAATGAGAACAGACAAAAAAGAGCGAATATTCTGGAAAGTGGAGAGAAGGTGGATGGGCAGAGAGTGAGCAAGCAGGTGTGGGCATCAAGACTCAGTAGAATCCCGGAAGCCCTTGGGATTTGAAAACATCAGGTGCTTTGTCTATTTATGGCTAAGAAGTAAAATGCCCTGATTTTTAGTAGCTTGAAGCAACAATTATCTCTTTTTCTTGATTCTGTAAATGTTCAGGGGTCACCTGGGCAGTTCTTCTCCATGTGATGTTGACTGAGGCTTCTCACTGGCCCAACTTGGAACCAGTATTGCTGTGTCCCTCATTTTATACCCACTTCTTCATTATTTTACCATCAGCTATCCAACCTTTGCCCCACCTTTGAATGAGATGATAAGTTCGGTTGCTGTGCTGGTTCAGAATGCCTTTGGCAATATTAGTCTAGAATTGTCCCCCTCCAAATGGACCTTAGTCCATGCCCATCCATTCAGAATTGGCTTACACAGGTACAGAAATAGGGGGCCATCTCGAACCGTAGGCAACAGCTAGAGTCACTATTAACACCAATTTTGCAAGATGAATAAAGATACAATCCACTCCATGGAGCTCTTTGGAATTCTGGGGCTTAAACCTTTATGGCTTAAAGGATGGTCACAGATTCTCACTTCAGAATCATCTCCGTTTCTGGCACCTACAGTTGCAGACTAGTCTGGAGATCACTGCATCCATCAGGTAGTAAAAAGGAGAGTAAGATGATGTGGGAAAGAATTGGGTAATTGTGTCAGCATTGCAACGGCTTCCTGCAGACCCTCAGAGGATGGAGGAATCTATACCCTGGCCTCATATTGAGGGTGAGCACGCACTCATGAAGGGGTATACTTCCAAGCCTTCGATGCTTTTATCCCTCCCCCTCTCCCTTAGAAGACAAACGGTTCACAGTCCATTTTAATTCCTGAGGATGAAAGTGTGTCTCTTGGTTTGAAGAAATGCCACTCAACCGTCTAAATTGCTGCAGTATTTTCTATTTCAGTCCTTTTATAGCATTTGAAGCATTTGCATCTACCACCAGGCATGCAAAGCCTAGTCCAGAGTGAGTGTCTATTTCTTTTAGGAGCTATTTATAGCCTCCCAGGGCTACTGGCATCATCCAGCTTCCAAGCTGTATGCAGCCTGTCCCCAGAGTTCCCTACTGTCTCTGTCTTTGCTGTTGGTAGACAGAACCATTCTTGTTGACATTTTGGGCCTGAGAGTGCAAGGCTATCTAGATTCAGTCCCTCTCTGCATTGCTGTAGTTCTCCCATGGCCACTCATTTTGTAGATGCAGGTGGCCACCTCAAGCGAGCACACTAGGGGATCATCTGCATGTTCTAATCACCTTCCGGTCCTGGAAGGAGGTTCTTCTGATGAGCACTGGCACATCCTACTTTAATATTGCCCTTCAATGTCCATAGTAATTTCCATGGCACCATGCTTCACCTGGGGATCACTTTCATTGTCCTCCTCCCATTATTAGCTACCCATGAGTTGGTAAAAGCTCAAACTCAAACATAGAGCCCAACGAACACACAATCTGGCCCACCGAAATCATTTGGTTTTGACATTCTTTAATCAGAGTGATGGTCTTCCAGACACAATGCCATGCGTTCACCTTGGAGTTGCCATCCATAAATCAAGAAGCTTTTTGTTGGTCAATAGAGAACCATTCATAGGGCAATTCTTTTTTTTTTTTTTTTGAAAGAGAGAAACAACTTTATTTAGTTTTTCACATGGCCTTCATTGCTCCAACAATCAGTTGTGTACGTGGTGCTGGGGTTTGAACCCGGGTCCTTGTGCTTGGCAGGCAAGCGCTGAAACCGCTGAGCCACCACTCCAGCCCCCATAGGGCAATTCTTAAGTGGACTGAGTGGCTATTAGATCCAGCAGCATCTCAGATGGTTCTAAAGTTGGCCCTAGGGGGAAAGAAGATAATTGCTCTCTGCGCTACCCTGGTAGTGTGTTCCTGTATAAATTTCCATTTTGTGGTGGAACCATTCTGGGCACTTCCCTTCCTATTACAACATTTCCCTAACAGCACCCAAGATCTAGGTATTTCAAGTTTCAAGACTATGTCCTTCAATTATGGAGGCATTTTAAATTAATGTCCAGTAGTAATCCAATAGATTAATGTCCAAGCCTGTAATCTTATCTTAAATAGAGTTTCTGATTCAAATTCCCAGTGGTCACTGCTGTATGGTGCCCTTGCCATAGCTCAAGTCTGCCCCCTACAGGGCTGTTGTCCACACCAGCACTCCACCTTGCAATAGAGTGTTAAAAGCGGTAATCTCTTTGTCCACCAGGCTTTCTACAATGTTTAGGATTAACAACCTGTGTAGGCTTGGGAAATTTTATTGGTCAAACCATTTAGTGTGATCAATCAATATTGGCAGACGGTCCTTCTGTTTTACAATGCTAGGTTAGGCACCTCTGACTCCATAATTCTATGAAGTAAAGAAGACAAAACCCCTTTACATAAAGTCTGTTCAAGTTTATCAATTTTCACCCAAACTTTCACCTGAATTCCATCAACTGTTGTATTCCCATATCCTCCAAATCTGAGCACAGGCCCTACTAGGACTCACCAACAGATTTTGAAACCATAGTGCATGGATTTCCATGTTGAGGAGTCCCCGAAATGTCTCTTCTCCATCCCCTGATCATTTTGCCTACTTGTGCACATATGGAGGAATGTAAGTTCAAAGTCAGCCTCAGCAAATTAGTGAGGCCTTAAGCAACTTAGCGAGACCCTTTCTCAAAGTAAAAATTAAAAAGGAGGGGAGCAGCACTGGGGATGTGCCCTTGGGCTTAGTCCCTCACACACAAAAAAAATCTTTATCTTGATTAGAATGTGGGATCATGCCTCAGACAATTCAAGGTCAAGTTTCTCATTATAATTTTTACCTCCTGGCTCTTTCAATTGCTTAAGCCTAGGACAAATTAGGCAATTAGGCAGATTTGTTTAGTGCCTTTCAAAGTTGGGGGACCCGCCGGAACTCCCACTGATTTGCCCAACTTCCAAGAGTGCTTCATTAAGACCTTTGCTATCCCCCATCAATGTCTGCCTGTTTGCTTTATTTATTTTGGTACTGGGTATTGATTCCAGGGGCACTTTACCAGTGTGCTAATTCCCACCCCACCTGCGTTCCTCAAACTTGTGATGCTCCTGCCTCGGATTCCGTAGTCTCTGGGATTGCAGGTATGCACCACCATGCCCTGCGATATCTGCTTTATTCATACCATTTCTCAATAACCATTTAATGAATGTTTGACTCTCTCTCTTTTCTCTTCCTCTTTCTCTTACAAATCAGTCCTTCTTGACTATCTGTTGTTTCAGCATAATTTTTCTATCTGTAGCTGCTCTGATGCTAGCAGCTATAATTCAGAGTAGCCAGAATCCAACCTTGGCCCAGGAAGATCTGCCTCAATATTTACAGAAAACAATAACCAGAGATTATACTTTCGCTTGTTTCTTGTTGCTTTGTATTTCCATATACACTCAGCATACCAACCATTCGTGCATTAGATTCATCATTTCTAAATTCTGTTTGTAACTTTTACCTCCAGTCGCTGATCACAGTCAAGCTGCATACAGTTCCATAAATGGGCGGCTAGAATAAAACGTTTAACAATCCCCACCCTATTTTCTTTCCTCTTTCCAAACAACCTATTTCAATGAGTTAGAGTTAACCCCACTTTTGATGCCAACTCTAAGAGCTTAGGCTAAGGCTGGAGTGGTAGCTCCACAGTTATAGTACTTGCCTGGCATGCACAAGTACACGGGTTCAAACCCCATCACCTGTGTACACAACTAAGTGTCGGAGCAATGAAAGCCATGTGTAAAACTCAATAAAAATGGATTTCTCTCTCTCTCTCTCACTGCTGTCCTCTCTTTCCCGCCCCCCCACAGGGCTGAGGCCCGAACTCTGGGGCCTTGCATATGCTAGGCAAGTGCTCTGCCACTGAGCTAAATCCCCAACCCCTGTCCCTCTCTCTACAAAAAAAAAGACTTTAGGCCAACTGTACAGTTAGAGGAAATAGTCCTCACACAAAACTGCCCTCACCTCTGACACCAATGGCAAGTTTGAGGGCTTCCCAAAACCATCCTCAGTGCACTTGTGTGCTTGGAAAACAAATAGCTTGTGCAATATTAGGAAGTCAGCAGGTAATTTCTAACACGGAAAAATGAAAAAATAGCAGGACCTGAATATTATCTAAAATTAAGAAAACAAGAACCAGAAGCAGCAGCTAGGAAAGACTTTTTCCTCTGCACAGTGGGCCTGGGCAGGAGGAAGGACGGGATGGACCCCTCTCGTTTTCATCATGAACCTTTCCATACCTTTGACAATTTTTCACTAAGTGAATGCACGAGTTGGCCAGACACAGAATTAATTTTTAAAATTTACGTGGAGAAGTTTGTTTACCATGATCGGGGCCACAGCAGGAAGATCTGGGATAGATGGGTGTAGTGGAAGATTGTCTTAGAAGCAAGCAATAAAAAACTGTAAAGGAGAGGGAAGCTGGTGAGAGGAGCCACCGCCGAATGGAGCCTCCATTTGCCCTGAGCAAGACGTGATGGCAGCCAAGCCAGGGAGCCATGAATTCTGAGCAGAGGGAATGGAGAGGATTTGTGGAGGCTGGGACTCGGCAAGACCCTGAAAGAACAGATTTTTCATAGAGGAGAGGCTTCATCAGTTTCCAAATCTTCACTTAGACCCAGGGGCTGCCAGCCCAGGGAGATGGCAGCTGAAACAAAGGATGCACAGGCTATAAAAAGCTAATACAAGAGCTTAAAAAGAAAAGTTGGGGCTGGACTGGTGGTTACGGCGCTTGCCCAGCATGCCCAAGTACACAGGTTCAAACCCCAGCACCCACGTACGCAACTAAGTGTCAGAGCAATGAAAGCCATGTGAAAAACTCAATAAAAATTCTCTCTCTCTCTCTCTCTCCTTCTCTCTTATATAAAAAAAGAGAGAGAGAGAGAGAGAGAGGTCTGTAAGTATGAGGAGCAGTCTCCCCTTCATACCGTAGGTACCCTGCTGACCATCCTGTGTCATAATCCAGGGTAATGTGCAGGAGGTACCCTGCTGACCATCCTGTGTCATAATCCAGGGTAATGTGCAGGAGTGGGGGTACTGGGGATTGAACCCTGGGGCAGTTCACCACTGAGCTATATCCTCGGTCCTTTTTTTAAAATTAAAAAAAGAATATTGTGAGGGGGGCGGAGTGAAAAAGAGAGAATTTTACTTAGTTTTTTTCATCTGGCCTTTGTTTCTCCAATACTTAGTTGTGTGTGTGTGTGTGTGTGTGTGGTGCTGGGGTTTGAATTCGTGTCTTTGTGCATACCAGGCAAGTGCTCAAACCACGGAGCCACCACTCCAGCCCTTATTTTTTATTTTGATACAGTCTCACTAAGCTGCTGAGGCTGGCCTTGAACTTGTGATCCTCTTGCCTCAGCCTCCCAAGTTGCTGGAATTACAAGCATGCAACATTGTGCCTAGCTCAGGGTAATTTATTTTTATAATAATAGTATCAAGTTATTGGGAAATCTAATCTATGTTCAGGGGGCTCTGCTTTCTTGGGACAGGAAGAGTTTCAGAAATATTAAAAGTGGCCTAAATTCATTAAAATGCGTTATCTTGTTATCTGGCCCATCTGCTTTTTTTCTCCTAGGTCCCTGAGGAGTTTCCCCTTCCTGGAGAAACTGCTCCCTCCATCTCCCTGAGCCTCCCCAGCCTTATCAGAACTGTACAAATCATTATCATTTCTGTCACTTTGATGTATGGTCATTCAGTGAAGGTCACTCTCTAGCCCTGCTACTCCTAAATTACCAAGATGCTGGAGCTAAACTCCCTGCAGAGCCTGTAACCCACTCAGCTGTGGGGTAATCAACTGTCTGGACAGTACCCAGACTCTCAGGGACCCATTTTCACCTGATGTGTGTCACCTGTTCAGTGACGAAGACATACTGCTGAAGAGCTACTGTCCTCAGAAATCAGATGATCTGAGTTCCAGAGATTATTTCACGCTATTCACTGTGAGT
>PVKS010050789.1:0-11402 GCA_004027875.1 Aplodontia rufa
GACTACAGAAGCAAGAAAATCCTGGAAGGAGACAGTTCAATCTCTGAATGACCACAATCTACAACTGAGAATACTATACCCAGCAAATTTCAGCTTCAAATTCAAAGGGGAAATAAGAACATTTAACAACATGATCTAATTTGCAGCATTCATGAACAGAAAGCCAGCATTACAAAGAATTCTCAAAGATAAACTCCAGATAGAAGAACAACTAAACAATCCTCTTAAACCCACCAACAAAGGAAATTCATGCATGCTATTAGAAGATAACCAAACGAGCACAGAACTCACTAATAAAACATGATAACTATGAATCACAATCACATAACTATCCTAACACTGCATGTGAATGCTCTCAACATACCAATCAAAAGACAAAGAATAGAATATTGGATAAAAAAAAAATCCAACAACATGCTGCATACAGGAGACCCATTTAAAACTGTAGACATCCACAGATTGAGGGTTAAAGGATGGAAGAAAGTCTACCAGGCTTACAGCCCAAAAAAGCAAGATGATGTTTCAATACTTATATCCAACAAAGTAGATTTCAACTAAAATTTAATCAGAAGAGATAAAGAAGGCCCCTACATCATACTTAACAGAACATCAGGAAGATGTAACCTTAGTAAATATCTATGCTCCAAATGCCAATGCTCCAAGTATGTGGAAAAATATTCAATGACACACAACCACTTATGGACCTCAATATAGTACTGGGATACTTTAATACTCTTCTATCATCAATAGACAAATGACCAAAGCAAAAACACAATAAAGAGATCTCCAGCCTAAACAACTCCATAAATCAAATGGACTTAATAGACATCTATAGAATATTCCACCCCAAACTGGCTGAGTTTACCATCTTCTCAGCAGTGCATGGATCCTTCTCCAAAACAGATCATATTCTACTTCACAAAGGAAGGTATCAGCAAATTAAAAAAACAGAAATCATCCATGTATCCTATCAGACCATGATGATGCCATGATCCTAGCAATTAAAAGCAAAAATTACAGCAGAAAATAAATGTATATGTGGAAATTGAATAATACCCAATTAAAGGAAGAATGGTTCCAAGAAGACATGAGAGAAGTAATTAAGAAATTCTTGGAAAGCAAATGAGAATGAAGACACAACATATCAAAAGCTTTGGGACAGCATGAAAGTATTCATAAGGGGAAAAATTATAGCACTGAGTGCCAACATTAAAAAACAGAAGAGATCCTAAATAAATAAGCTTATGTTTATGCTAGAACACTCTAACTCCAAACCCAGCAGAAGGCAGGAAAAAATCAAGATCAGAACTAAAATCAACAAAACTGAGGGGGAAAAGAAAAATATAATGAAAAAAATGAAACAAAGAACTGGTTTTCCAGAAAACTAAATAAAACTGACCGACCCATAGTCAATATCACTAAAAGGAGGAGGGAAATAAAGCACATCAAATAAATCACCAATGAAAAGGGAGTGATCACCACAAACCCCATGGAAAGCCAACAGATTATCAGAACTTATTTTGAAAAACAATACTCTAAATCAGATAATCTGGAAGACATGAACAAATTTCTAGACACATACAACATCCTCAAATTAACAGGGGATGATACTGAAAGCCTAAACAGCCCATTAACAGGTGATGAAATCAATATGGAAATTGAAAGTCTTTCAAAGAAGAAGAGCCCAAGACCTACCTGATGGATTCCCCACTGAGGTTTATCACACCTACCAGGAGGAGCTAACATCTCTCCTTATTAAGTTATTCCTAGAAATTGAAAAGTAGGGAACTCTCCCAAACACTTTTTATGAGGCAACCATATCTCTGATACCAAAACCCAACAAGGATACATCAAAAAAAGAAAACTACAGACCAATATCCTTCATGAACACTGACACAAAAATCCTTAATAAAGTTCTAGCAAACCACATTCAAAAAACACATAAAGGCGGCGCTGGAGTGGTGGCTCAGTGGTTACAGCACTTGCCTGGCATATAGGAGTACACAAGTTCAAACCCCAGCACCATGTATACAACGAAGTCTCAGAGCACTGACAGCCATATGAAAAACTAAATAAAATTAACTCTCTTAACTCTCTTTCTCTCTCTCACTGTCCTTCTCTTACAAAAAAAAAAAAATCAAGAACATAATTCATCACAATCAAGTGGGCTTCATTCTAGGGATGGAAAGCTGGTTCAACATATACAATTCAATAAATGTGATTCATCACTTAAACAGAATTAAGAACAAAAATCATAGGATCTCAATTGATGAAGAAAATGCCTTCAATAAAATCTAGCACCCACTTATGCTCAATACTCTGGAGAAGACAGGGATTCAAAGGTACTACCATAACCCTGTAAAGGCCTATATGACAAACCTACTGCTAGTATAATATTCAACGGAGGAAAGCTGAAAGCATTTCCACTAAACTTGGGAACAAGACAAGGCTGCCTTTTCTCACCACTTTTATTCAGTATAATCCTGAAGACCCTAGTCAGAGCAATCAGGCAAGACAAGGAAATCGAAGGGATAGGAACAGAAAGAAAGGAAGTCAAACTATCCCTTTTTGCTGATGACATGATCATATATCTGGAAAAATCCAAAAAACTTCACCAGAAAACTAGCTGTGCTTATAAACAGATTTAGCAAAGTGGGAGACTACACAATCAACACCCATAAATCAATGGCTTCCTATATGCTAACAATAATAGGGCAGAAGAAGAATTCAAGAAATCAGTCCCATTCATAATATCCTCAAATAGAACAAAATACTTGGAATTAATCTAACAAGGGAAGTAAAAGAACTCTACAAAAAAAATTATCAAACATTGAAGACAAATTGAAGAAGACCTAAGAAGATGGAAAGGCATTCCATGTTCTTGGTTAGGTAGAAATAATATAATTAAAAGAATCATTCTGCCAATAGCGCTATACAGATTCAATGCTGTCCCCATCAAGATAACAATGTCACTCTTTACAGAAAAGTAACAAGCAATTCTCAAATTCATTTGGAACAAAAAAAACCCCCAGAATACCAAAAACATTACTAAGCAAGATAGACAAAATATGTGGCTTTGCAATACCAGATCTAAAACTATACTACAGAGCTATTGTAACAAAAACCACATGGTACTAGTATCAATAGGCATGAAGACCAATGGAATAGAACAGAAGACTCAGACAAACCCACAAATCTTTAAACATCTGATATCTGACAAAGGGGGATCAAAATATAACATGGAGGAAAGACATCCTATTCAACAAATGGTGTTGGACAAACTGGACAGCCACTTGCAGGAAGTTGAAATTAGATCCTTATCTCTCACCTTGCACAAAAATCAAATAGAAATGGATCAAGGAACTAGCAATTAAACCAGCTATCATAAAATTGCTAGAAGATAAATTAGGACCCATGCTCCAGCATGTGGGAGTTGGCAACAACTTCATGAACAAAACTCCCAAATTGAAAGAATTAAAGTCAAGAATTAATGAGCGGGATGCCATTAAATTAAAAAGCTTTTGCTCAGCCAAGGAATTGGTCAAAACTGTCAAGAGAGAACCTACAGAATTGGAAATAATCATGGCCTGTGAGTCCTCTGAAAGAGGATTAATATCCAAAATTTATAAAGAACTCAAAAAATTTAATATCAAAAATAAAAACAATCCAATCAATGACTGGGCCAGACAGCTAAACAAAAACTTTTCAACAGAAGAAATCAAGCAAACCAACACATGAGAAAGTGCCCTAAATCACTAGTAATCAGAGAAATGCAAATCAAAACTACACTAAGATTTCACCTCACTCACTCCAGTCAGACTGGCAAAGATGAAGAATTTAAACAATGGCAGATGCTGGAGGGGTTGCACCAGCACACTATTGGAACTACAGATGTGTATAGCTACTCTGAAAAGTACTATGGAGAATCCTCAAAAAATTAAAGATGGAATTACCATACAACCCAGCTATCCTCCTGCTGGGTATTTTCCCGGAACAGCTAGAATCAGCACGTTATAGTGTCACAACAAAATCAATGTTCATAGCGGCTCAGTTTACAATAACTAAATTATGGAATCAACCCAGATGCCTCTCAGTGGATGAATGGATCCAAAAACTTGGGTATACATACACAAAGGAGTTATATTCAGCAATCAGAAACAACGATATTATGGCCTTTGAAGATAAATAGATAGCAATGGAAAAAGTCATGCTAAGTGAAATTAGACAAACACAGAGACTCAAGGGTCTAATATCTTCACTCATTAGTGGAGTCTAGAGCAAAATCCACACTTAGGTGAAAGGTAGTCAAGCTCTTGTACTAGATCCACCAATGGCAGAGCAACAGATAATCCAGGGGACGATCTAGGGAGATAATCAACAATGTAGCATACTCTTAAGCCCACCCTCAGAAATTAAACAACCAATACTTATACAATCATTTAATTCTGGAATATTCACATATAAATATGGACATTAATATCTGTTATGAGAGGAAAATATAGAAGAATCAAGAGACTAGGGTGAGGGCAATGTGGGGGTGAATCTGGATTAGGATCAAATGTATATCATATTGGTAATTTATATGCAATTATGATTGTACAACAACTCCTCAATAAAAAAATTGGTCCTATTAATAACCATGGCATCATTTTTTTGTTTGAACTTATTTGAATATATGTAAAGTAATCACAATTTAACCACATTCCTCAGAGCTACAGCTCAAGAGGCCACTTTCACTTTGATATGATTACCAATCACAGATAAAATTAACTCATTAAAACTGATATTCATGGAAATGAAAACTCAAAACCAGGTAATGATAAGTTTAAAATGTAAAAGTACCTTATAAAACTTGTGATGTACACATGAACAAAAGTGGCCATCAAATACTGACAATCAAATCTGTCCATTATCCCACCATGTCCAGGAATGGTATTTGCAAAATCCTTTAGAAACAAACAAATACATTAACAAATACGCAAAAAAGTGTGTGTGTGTGTGTGTGTGTATACATACATACATATATACAAAAAATAAAGTTCATATATGTAAATGTCTTTCTGGCACCATGGACTTTTATAGAATATACTCCTATTAAATTTTCCCCTTAATTACAAATTTATTATAAAAACATCCAACAGATTAAAACTATGTCTTTCAAATATGTGCTTTTAGAATAATTTCTGAATTGACCCACAGCATTGAAATAACACTATTTAATCCTTAAATGTAGGACCTACTCTTTTTCATTGATGGGACTTTTTCTAAATATAAAACATATCAGCTACCACTAATCTAATTTTTATGTAGCCTATCCCCTTCTGTTTAGCCAGAAGCAATTTGGGAAACATTTTAGTGTGGTTGACAGATGTTAAACAGGTTCTAACTCATGTTTATCTTAATAGTTTTTACTGTGAAAGAAACATTTTACTTCTACAATAAATATTCCTCCTCCTCCTCCTCCTCCTGCTCCTCCTCCCACTTCCCCCTCCCCCTTGTGGTAAAATGAAAATCAATGCAGCTAGCTGATTTGGGACACTTTAGTCCATTAAATGGCCAAATTGAAACAATGGGTAACAAGCCTCTGCAAACTTACTTGTCTGAGCATCCAGGTAATGGAAATACTTATTGTTGTTCCAGCTCACTCAGGCAACCTCAAAACACAACCAATGCCAACCTCACTCATACCTTCATTCAGACAGGCAAAAAAAAAAAAAAAATCTCACCCATCAACAAGAATCCTTGGACTAAAGACCATTTTAAAATTCCCATTTTAAATATATCAATTCTCTGTTTAAAACAATTATTGAAAACCTCTTTGGTTAATTTTTTTTGAGAGAGGGACAGTGAGAAAGAGAGAGAATCAATTTTATTTAGTTTTTCATGTGGCTCTCATCGCTCTGACACTTTGTTGTGCACTTGGTGCTGGGGTTTGAACCCACATACCAGCACGTGCCAGGCAAGCATCGTAACCACTGAACCATTGCTGTAGCCCTTCTTTGGTTAATTTTTTCCAACCCATTTCCTTCATTCTCTTCCCTACTCAGGTAAGGATGAGAACACCACAGCAACTCAATCCTACTTTGTGGATTTAGCAACTTTTGCAAGATACTCATCCTGTGTGGCTGCCTTAGATTTCTCTGGGGGATTTTTCTCCTCTTCTCAGATCTCTACTCAAATGCTACCTTTCAGAGAGGCCTTCCCTGGCCATTCCACCTTCAACACTCACTAATGGCACATATTCCACTTTACCTCAGTGAAACTGTATGAGGGAGACTGAGATAACATCACTTACTGATGATCTATCTTAACCAAACAAAATATAGGGTGATTTTAAGTATCTGGAATAGGGTCTGCAAACTTGATCCCACAGACCATTTTCAGCGCACGCCTGTTTTGTAAAGTTTTAGTAAAACCCAGCTACAGTCATTCACTGACAAGTCTGTCGGGTATGGGTGCTCACACTGCAAGAGCAGAGTTTAGAGCTGAGCAGCTGTAACAGGACAGACGATCTAAAAGCACAATGCAACTTGCTATTTGCCCTTCCCTAAGAGTGTGATGACCACTAACTTAGCAAAATGACAGTTATCTATCCAATGACTCTTCTGCATATCCCTTCAAGTGAGACTGGCAAAACACTACACTTCAGACAATTCATGGCTGGATTCTTGGATGAAAACTTGAAAGAATAAGTTTAAACAAACATTTAAGCAACACTTTAAAATATAGTAACAAGGTGTGACCAAAACCTAACAGAAAGAGCACCATCAAACCAGCCTGGAAGCAATTCTGTGAATTTAAACATATTAGAGGTATAATTTTTGCCTACAGGCTTAATGTAGACCTACTAGAGACCAAATTCCAACTAAGATACTTTCTCTAATTATGTTCGCTAATAACAAAGTATCTAAATACACACCTTGATTTTGAAAGCTCTTTTGAATCCACTGGCAAAGAAGCCTCCAAATGGACCAATTAAAGATGCAAATGTTGAAAGAGCAATGCTGTGTATCTGGAAAGGATATAAGCTCACTGTTCCCTGAAAAGGAAAAAGAAGGTAGGGAAGAGGATATTGGGATTAAGTGCATTAAAATTGTATTTGAGCATGCCGCCTAATCTAGGAACCATGATATAAACACTAAGTCAAAGCGTATACCACATTTTTGTTAATTTTACTATCTTTACAGATCATGGAGAAAAAAGACATAAGCATAAGTCCTGTCATCTAAGTCAGCACCCTCCATTTTCTCAGCAAGCACACTGTCAGGCGCCTGAATATTCAATCTTGTAGCTGGTAGAGTACCTACTGTTTTATCCAAGAACTTTGGTTGAGTTGAGGGCATACCAGGAAACAGCTTCATTAATTTCTACATTGGCTTTGTTTTGTTACCAGTAATATTTTATTTTTGTCATTATATAACTTATTTTAATGCTGTACTTTCACTTTAATTTCATATGATGAAATAAGGGGAAATTGGCTCTTTCTCTTGAAACTAAGTATAATGCTATGGCAACACACAAAATAAGTTACTTAATGAACTACCAAAACGAGCTTCAGCAAGACAATTACAAAAGACTTAGTTAGAAGATCATAAAAACAGAATTCTGCAGTCAAATTATTTTCTATACTCACAGGCTTTGCCTCCCTAAAAGGAACTACAAATTGCAGAGAATAATAATATGTGTTGTATGAGAAAGATGTTTAAGAACACCAAGTTTTGGACCAGGTTCTCAAAACAAGAGTCTTGCCTGGAACCAAAGATTCACAGCATTAAATGTTTTTATAGCAGGTAACAGAAGGCTTGTACACTGAAAAAATTCTGGGGATCCACATATTGAGCATTCAAAAAAGAAATAATCTACTAGTAAAAAATTATAAATTTTAGTTAAAAACAGATACACACACACACACACATACACACACACACACACACACACCATCATCTGAGCTCCCACTTTAGCCAACCATGCACAAATTCTCAAGAAAGACCAGGTGGACTCTACTGCAGAGCATGTTAGCATCTTCAGTGCAACACCTCAAAGATGCTTTAAATGGAACCAGGGTGCTTTTGAAGTAAAATTCATTTTTAAGAGAAGCTTTCTATACTCATAGATGTTCTTTAAAAATCAAGGGCTTTTTCTATTGGTAAATCTTAATTGAGGTTTTAGATTGAGTTAATTCATACCAGAAAAATGTAAAATTCATTCTAATTCATTTGCTTTGTAAAAATCTATCAAATATTTTAAAACAAACACAAAAAAACCATCAGTAATTAAATCAAAAGATAAATTCCTAGTACACAATTTGCAATATTAACTCATTTTATGTTTACAAAAATCACAAGAGAACAGACTATATTATTGAGAATAATTAGACTTTGCATTTCTACATCACAAAGTTAAAAATTTTGCAAAAACTGTTTTCTTTTTTTTTATTTAAGAGACAGAGGGACAGTAAGAGAAAAAGAAAATCAATTTTTATTTAGTTTTTCATGTAGCCTCCATTGCTCTGACACTTCTTTGTGTACATGGTGCTGGGGTTTGAACCTGTGTTCTCACACATATCAGGCAAGTGCCATAACTGCTGAGCCATGGCTCCAGTCCCAAAACTGGTTTCTTATAAAAATCTGAATCTCACTTTCAGAGGAAATTTAGTTTTTGAAAGAATGGATCCCTATCTATTTGATGTTGAACTTTTACTCTTACCTGTCTCAAAACTGCCTGTAGGAAGGGAGGAAGTGAGTAACTCCGAAGCTGGAAAAGTTCTGTGGGCTCACATTCGGTGACGAAGGAGTTTACATCACTTCTGTACTCCACTGGGCACACGAAGTACTGGTATTTGGACAGTACATAGGCAGCCTGAATAACAAAGAGTTCATGAAACACTGCATAGACATAGATATAGGTACATAGGCACATACATAGATAGAATCACACACATACAACATGCCAGAATTTCTCTGTATTAACTTTCTGCTATGTTTGTTTTGTTTTGTAGTGCTGGACAATCAAACCCAAGACATGGCACGTGCGAGGCAAATGCTCTACCACTGAGCTATATCCCTAACCTCTTTGCTATATATTTTTAAACTCAGGAGGTCATAACTTCTCCAGGAGAAAGCTTGGAAGACCTTTATAAAACAAAAGAGTTTCTCAAAGCAGTGAGATCTCTATATGATCACATACGCAGGATGGGGACAGACAAGGTAGGAAGAAGAGAAAGAGAAGCTGATTTAAACACTTAGAAAAGCATTATAGCAAGTCCTTTTAAAAGTAGACATATTTATTCTTAAAAGCTAAGAAAACATAAAAGATGCAACTTCAAGAATACAGGAGAGTAAAGGACTGAAGTTTGTTGAACACAAGCTTATATTAATTTCATCAGTTAATAATTAACCAGTGATTCAAAATTACGGGAAAAAAACAGTACCAAATAACAGGTGAAATGTCTCACTGCTCTTCACTAACCCAGAAAACTTTAGACTTAATTGTTCCATTCTTAGCCAAACCACTCCAACTTTTAAAATTAGCTGTCCTTAGCTATGAAAGCAAAAGATACATAAAATAAAAATCCTATTATAAACTTAAATTGCTAAATATCAGTTTATTCTTTTTCATTTCTCTTGTGGCCACTCACCCCATTATGTTACTCAAGAATGGTTAAGAATGGTTTTACAAAAAATCAAATTTGATACCAGGAACAGATATAAATTGATTTTGTTTCCAGTTTCCTCAAAACCATTTGGTTAAAAAAATAAATGATTTCCCCAGTTATTATTCTATAATATATTACATTCTCATAGAGTATTTTTATTTTCTTCTAATGATATGGGCTATTTCTACAGTCTAAGTTAATTTTAGTAATACCAAATTCTTATAGCAGTAAAATTTTGATTATTCTTGCTCTTTGATGGATAAACACTGAATAGGATTGGATCCTTTTTCATTATTACATTTATCAATTATTACCTCACCAATATTCTATATAAAAAAACTTTAGAATAATTTTATCAAATACTAATGATTTTTTTTTCTCTTTGGTACTGAGGATTGAACCCAGAGGTACTTTACCACTGAGCTATATTCCCAGCCCTTTTATTTTGAGACAGGGTCTTGCTAAGTTGTTCAGAGCCTCACTAAATTGATGAGGCTGGCTTTGAACATACAATCTTCCTGTCTCAGCATCCCAAGTCACTGGGATTACAGACATGTGCCACCATACCTGACTCTACTAGAATTTCTTAAAAATATATACTGAGACAGGATATTGCTAAGTTGCTGAAGTTGGCCTCAAACTTGCAATGTTCCTGCCTCAGCCTCCTGAGCAGTCACCACACCCAGCTTCTGTGGGAATTTTCACTGAGAATTAACTAAACTTACAAATTAAACGGAGGAATTATGGTGATTTTTCCCATCCAGGATAACAGCATATTTCCATTAATTTCTGTATTTACTCCCTCTCAAAGCTTCATATCGTTACCCCATATTTGGATCTAATATTTTATATTAATGACAACTATCAGGAACTATACTCTTAAAAATTTTAATTTCCTAACAGTAACTTTTTGTATACTTATTTTATATTTAATCATTTTACTATACCTTTATTAATCCTCACTAGTCACCTTTCAATAAAAACCTAAACTCTATAAAATCATAAACTGATTTTTTTTTAAAGAGAGAGAGAGAGAGGCATGAAAGAGAGAGAATCAATTTTATTTATTTTTTCATCTGGTTTTATTTTTCCAACACTTAGTTGTGTATATGGTGCTGGGGTTTGAAGCTAGGTCCTCATACATGCCAGACAAGTGCTCTATCACTAAGCCACTGTTCCAGCTCTCATAAACTGATTTTTAAACATGAAAAATACCCATTATTCATGGCTAAAAGTTAACAACAATTATGGGGCTGGAGCGGTCATGGCACAAGTATGTGGGTTCAAACCCCAGTACCATGTACACAACAAAGTGTCAGAGGAACAAAAGCCACAGGAAAAACTAAATAAAACTGATTCTCTCTCTCTCTCCCTCCCTCCAACCCTACCCCCAACTGACCCCCTCTCTTTAAAAACAAAAATCAATTATTTATAATTAAGGTACTTTTCCTGCATCTTAAGCATACAGCAGGAACCACCCATTGAGTCAACTGACCAGGATGTGTTAAGAAGGGAGAGCTCAAACAGAGACTTCTCACCAGAGGACACTGATCAAGCCAATGAATACACGAGAAAGTGCTCTAAATCATTAGTAATCAGAGAAATGCAAATGAAAACCACATTAAGATATCACCTTACACCAGTCAGAATGGCAAAGATGAAGAAAATAAACAACAATAGATGCTGGAGGGGCTGTGGAGAGATAGGCACACTAACACACTGTTGGTGGAGCTGCAGACTGGTACAG
>PVKS010050790.1:0-11407 GCA_004027875.1 Aplodontia rufa
AAAAAAAAAAAAAAAAAAAAGGCAATAGAAATATTCTATGCAAAAGAGGAATACACTCTGACCTCCACGAGATATCCATTTAACTCAGGGGTTCTTCTGGGGAAACAGCAACATGGGGAACCCAAGCAGGGCATCCATGACATGGCATTAGCCCTAGATAGCGAAGTATATATACATTTGTTCTTGAATGTTTGATAATGTTTCCCCCTCAATTGTAACTCTATATCATCTAATAAAAGAAAAAAAATAAAGTTACTGGGCGGGTGTGGTGGCTCAGCAGTTAGAGCACTTGCGTGACATGCACGAGAACCCAAGTTCAAACCCCAGCACAATGTACATAACTGGGTGTCAGAGAAATCAGGACCAGATGAAAAATAAATACAAATTGATTCTTTAAAAAAAAAAGAGAGAGGCATACAAAAATGTTCACTGAAACACTGTTCACACGCCAAAAGCCAGAACTGACTTGAAAAGTTGATTCTAATAAAGCCACACAAACGAATAATGCAGTAGTAAAAATAAAATGCAATTATACACGATAGTTAAATCTGATGAACAATCACTAAATTTAAAAAGCACAATACATACATGGTGTTTCTGTACATAAAAAACTAAACACTGTTCAGGAATGCATACATTCATGGCTTTTGGTGGGTTCTGTTCTGTGGTACCAGGTATTGAACTCAAAGCCTCACGCATGCTAGGCAAGCACTCTACCACTGAGCTACATCCCAGCCCTACCTACACATGCGGGCTTTGTAAAGTTTTCTAATAGGATGTGAACTCAAAGACAGTTATTACTTCAAGAATAGAAACAGAATAAGCTTAAGAAAACACTCAGAGGGTAGATACACACAAAGATTTTCTTGTTCTGGACTGTCTTTCCAAGTATACTTCATGGCATATAATATTGTTTATATAAAATATTAAATAATTTTAATGTCTTAAGTTTAAAAACACACCAGGCAACAGGCACAGTGGCACACACCTATAATCACAGCTACTTTGGAGACTAAAGCAGGAAGATGCAGTAGGATCATAAGTTCAAGGTCGGCCTCAGCAAGTTACAAGATCCTGTCCCCAAAAAAAAAAATTATTCTCTTTTTCTCATGGAATCTCTCTCAGTATAACCATACCACTTATAACTACTCTAATGTGTTTATTAGAACTGACCTAACTGGGGGCTTTGGGTATAGCTCAGTGATAGCACACTTGCCAAGCATGCACCAAGGCCCTGGGTTTAATCTCCAGCACCTCACAGAAAAGAAAGAAAAAACGGGGAAAAAAACTGGCTTGACATTCCTAATAAATTATTGTTTTCTAAGCATACCTACTAGAATTTCATTCCCACCAACCGAAAATAAAGAAAACAGAAATTATGGGCCTTAACAGATCATCTTACTAATTATCATGCATTTATAATGAGTGGGGGAGAAGCAATTAACAAGTAACTAAAAGGCTCTATATTGAAGAAAGAGATCTGTCAACAATAGAAACTTAAAAGTGCTAAAAAGCTGAAGTGTTCTATAAAATGTGTAAATTGATCATTATGATGAAACTGATGACGAGATGAGACTACTCCTCCTAGCAGTTCCCATGCTAAAACATTGACATCTGTCTTTCTGTTTGGGAGCAGTTATATCCAGGTAGGTAACTGATAAAATTAACAAGAGGTGATTTTCCTATACACAGACAAATTAAACCTAAAAGAAATTCACTTAAATTATTTCAATGGTTTTTTAGGTAGAGTTGTTTCAAAGATTTCCACTACTATGATTCAAATTTCAATCAGAAGACATGAAACCAGAATTTATAATCAATACTATCCTTAAACCTTAGTAATTCAATTTCAAATCAAACTGAAGGTCAGAGATAAAGTTCTTGCAACTTAGAATGCCATTCTTACATCATTAATATATATTTTTCATCAAGATTCTCTACAAGGGGGCTGGAGCAGTGGCTCGGCAGTTGTGGCACTTGCCTGGCATGCGCAGGTACATGGGTTCAAACCCCAGCATCACGAACACAACTAATTGTCAGAGCAACGAAAGCCATGTGAAAAACTCAATAAAAATTGATTGTATGTCTGTCTGTCTGTCTCTCTCTCTCTCTCTCTCTCACTGTCCTTAAAAGATTCTCTACAAGGTTATGGAAGAACATTAGACACCAGAATGTTAGGGAAATGGCATGTGAAGGCAAATGATAGTTACCCTGACCTTGGCAATCTTTTGTTCCCTTCAGTGCTGGGGACTGAACCCCGGCTTTGGGGAAGTAAGTGCTTTATCAACAAGCTACTTTTCTAGCTTTTTTTTGAGACTGTCTCACTAAGTTGCCCAAGTTGATCTTAAACTCAAGATTTTTCCTGCCTCAGTATGTCCGGTAGCTGGGAACATAGGCATGCAGCACCATGCCCAGTATTGAAAATTTCTTAAACTAGTGTTTCTATTATCTTTTTTTATTTTTTTAAGAGAATCAATTTTTATTTTTCCATCTGGTCTTTGTTTCTCTGACACTTATTTGTGTATGTGGTGCTGGGGTTTGAACCCGGGTCCTTGTGCATGCCAAGCAAACACCCTAACCCCTGACACACTGCTCCAAACCCTAGTTTTTCTTATCATCTTAAACAGGAGCACTATACATTTGAATGAAGGAATGAAAGCAATGTCAAAGCCAGGAATGGAGGCACACGCTTGTAATCCCATTGATTCAGGAGGCTGAGATAAGAGGCAATTTAGTATAAAACAAAAAGGGCTAAGATATAGCTCAGTGGTAAAGCACCACTAGGTATCATCTCCAGTATCACACTAACAAAAGAAAAAAACAAAATGAAATTTTCATGAATCCTTCAACTCTAAAAGAGACTGCAGTTCAAAAAAAAGTCAATTTTAAGACAATATACCATATCACAAAATTCAATATTCCAAATATTCAAGATTTGAAAACTCTTAAGAGTAGAACTGAGTATTTTTGATGAATAACCATGGACACACTTTCATTGCTGGAGGAATATCATCTGATAAGTGTTCAAGATATTAGAGGTCAGGGATAGAACTCAATACTAGAGCTGTGAGAGGTTATGATGTGAGAGGCCTCAGGCACAATCCCCAGTACCAGGAAAATTTTTAAAATAATAAAATAAAAATAAACAGATGTTACGGTTGGGGTACAACTTCATGACAGACTGCTTATCTAGCATGTGCAAGACCCTGGGTTTAATCCTCAACACAGGGGAAAAGAAAAAGGGAAGTTCAAGCCTGTTTTCCTTACAAAAACCTTCAGAAGTTCAATTAAATATATACAAAGAAGTTTAACAGTTAATAAACACATCTTTTAAAAATAAAAAAAAAAAGAGCTAAAATGGGCACTGGCTCAGTGGTTGGAGCACTTGCCCAGCATGTGCAAGGACTCAGGTTCAAACATATGCAACTAAGTGTCAGAGAAATAATAGCCAGATGAATAAATAAATAAAATATAAATAAAATTGGTTCCCTCTCTCTCTTTAAAAAAAAAAAAAGGCTAAACCATGAAAACAGCCTTTCTTACTTATGACTTCAAAAATAAATTTTAGGGGCTGGAAGCAGTGGCTCAGTGGTTACAGTGCTTGCCTGGCATGTGCAAGTACACAAGTTCGTTTAAACCCCAGCATGACGTACACAACAGAGTCTCGGGGTAACAAAGGCCACATGAAAAAGTAAAACAAAATTGATTCTCTCTCTCTCTCTCTCTCTCTCTCTCTGTCCCTCTCTCTTTAAAAAAACAAATAAATAAATAAAATAAATTTTAGGACTTCTACTCTAGACCATGAAAGAAGAACAGGGTCCATCCCACAATGAACAAATGGAGAAATGCTGAGAATGAACTATATTCACATACTGAAATCAGGCAGCAAAAATTATGGATCCTAAAAGTAAGGAAACAACAATGGGGAGGAGGGGACAACACAACATGAGGCCTACCTAAACCTTCCACCAGGAAGCACCTTCAAGCTCACAGCACAGGGAACAAAAAGCCAAAGGAGCCCAGAAATTTTGCTAAATTGACAAAATAACGACCAGACTTCAGAGTGGCCAAGCTGCTTAGACAAGGCTGAAACTGATTCCAAAACCTGATTCAAAATGCAAAAGATTATAATTTCAGCGACTTGAGAAGCTGAAGCAAGAGGACCACAAATTCACAGTGAACCTCAACAATCTGGCAAGATTCTCTCAAAATAAAAAATAAAGGGACTGAGGGCTGGGGCTATAGCTCAGTGGTACAGTGCTTGCCTGGCATGCATGAGGCCCTGGATTTGATCCCCAACACCACATTTAAAAATGGGTAAAGCTTTTTAAATATGATTTTTTAAAAAAGAGTTTTAAAAAATAAAAAGCGGGGCTGGAGCAGTGACTCAGCGATTACCGTGCCTGCCTTGCATGTTCAAACCCCAGCACCACTTACACAGCGAAGTCTCAGAGCAGCAAAGGCCACGTGAAAAACTAAATAAAGTTGTTTACAAAAAATAAAAAATAATAAAGAGGACGGAGGATGTAGCTCAGTTGTAAAGTGCTCCTGGGTTCAAACCCCAGGAGTAGGGGATGGGAAAAATATATATGTATATATATTTCCATATATATATATATGTATATATATTTCCATATATATATATGTATATATATTTCCATATATATATTTCCATATATATATATATATACACACACACACATATATATATATTGCAGAAGATTAGCTCCCAAAAAAGTAATGAAGAAAAATAAAACAATATAACATAAAGCTGAAATCATAAAACTTCTATAAGAAAACACAGGGCCAGTCTCAACATCTTAGCAGGACCTGTCTCAAAATAAAAAGGGATAGGGATGTAGCACAGGGATAGAGCCCCCTGGGTTCAGTTCCCAATACAAAAAAGAAAGACCTGTGGGAAGGAGGAAATGAAGGACCGGGGAAGTGCTGGGGAGGAATATGGGCCAAATTATACTGCATGTGTACATGTGTGAATACCTAACAACAAATCCCATCATTATAACAACTATAATGCACCAATTAAAAATGTGGAAAAAATCATGACAGTAAATGAATATATACATAACAAATAAAGTATATGCATATAAATACATGTACACAAATATATGTATATATAAAACAAAAACTGGAAATACTTTCAACACATATCTTTTTTTTTTTTTCCATGTCCTCTAGGAGTCAAAGAATGAAACCGAGGGACACCGAGGCAAGCATAGTAGGCAAGTTTTATTATAGATAGTAGAGCACAGGGAAAAGAGCAGACTTCCCCCAGAGTGGGGGAAGGGGACAGAGCCCTTCAACACATATCTTAAAACATCTTATATCTATAATGTTTTTTTTTTCTTTAGCACCAGGCATTAAACCCAGGGGCACTTAACTACTAAGCCCCAGCCACCTCACTAAGTTACTTAGGCTGGCTTTGAACTTGTGATCCTCCTACCTCAGCCTCCCAAGCCACTGGGATTACAGATGTAGGCTACCACGACTGGCCTAGAATATTTTTAAAAGAAATTTACACAGCTCAATGAGGAAGCAAATCACTCAACTGAAAAACAAAGGCAAGGGGCTGGAGCAGTAGCTCGACAGCTGCAGCACCCAGCATGTGCAGGTATGCGAGCTGGAACCCCAGCACCCATGTACAAGAGGAAGTGTCAGAGCAACGAAAGCCATGTGAAAAACTAAACTTAAAAAAAATTGATTCTGGGACTGGAGTGGTGGCTCAGTGGTTCCGGCGCTAAGCAAGCGTGAGGACCCGGGTTCAAACCCCAGCACCACATACACAACTGAGTGTTGGAGCAACGAAGGCCATGTGAAAAACTAAAAGTTGATTCTTTCTCTCTTTCACTGTCCTTCTCTCTCTTTAAAAAAAAAAAAATTGATTCTCTCACTGTCCTTCTATATTAAAAAAAAAAGAAAAAAGAAAAACAACGGCAAAGCATTTGTATACTTTATAAAATAAATATATATGGTTACCGTTAATAAACTTAAGAAATTATGCTCAATATCATTAGGCGTCATGAAAACGTAAATTAAACCCACAAGTGATACCAGCACTCCATTAGAAAATCTAAAATTAAAAAAACTAATAATATTAACAGAAAGCTGGAGAACTTGAACTCTCACATATTCCAAATAGAACATAAAATGGGATAGCCACTTTAGAAAAGTTGGAAACGTTTGTTTCCTATGAAGATAAATATATACTGAAGACCCTGCAACTAATACTCTCAGACCTTTACTAAAGAGGGGGAAAGAGAAAATTCACACAGACTTCTATTGAATGTTAACATCAGCCAAAAACCAGAAACACAAATTGTCATATATCCACACAACGGAATACTACTCAACAACAAAAAATAAACTACTTATGCACATATTATTGACGAATCTTAACAATACACATGCTGCTGGGCATAGTGGATCACACCTGTAATCCCAGTGACTCAGGAGGCTGAGGCAAGAGGATCCCAACTTCCAAACCAGCCTCAGCAACTTAGTGAGACCCCCCATCAAAATAAAAAACAAAGTGCTTAGGAATGTAACTCAGTGGTAAAGCATCCCTAGGTTCAATACCCAGTACTCAAAAAAATGAATAAATTAAAACAATTGAATAAAAAATAATACATACACTAAGTGAAAGACGCTAAGTGAAAGAAGTATCACAATTTGACTATGGGCAAGCAGCCGTCTCAGACACTGCTGGTGGAAGCACCGAACAGCATAACCTGCAGAGTGTAGTGTGACCACATCCCACCAATGTAAACAGACAGCATGCAACCCAGCAGCCCTATTCCCAAGAACTGACCTGCCAGCAATACCACAGGGATGTTCACTCTAGCATTATTTTAATTACAAAATATGGGAAGCAACATAGTCAACAGTCATACGTGGAAAATCGTTGAATAAATTATGCACATACGCACATACTTGAAACCATATATTAGTATAAAAATTCATGAGGTGAGGTAGGGGAAGAGAGAATGAGGAATAACTATTTAACAGGTACAGAGTTTCAGCTTAGGAAGATAAAATGTTCTGGAAACGGAAGACTGAGGGCTGCACAGCAATGTGAAACGTACTCAATGCCACTGAACCCGATGCTTCAACATGGCAAATTCATGTTATGCAAAAGTTACCATAATTAAGACGAAATAAATGGGAAAGATCTCTTGACATGGTACGGCATCATTTCCAGGGGGGCCCAAGTGCAAAAACTACATAGTCTGCTATCTTTTGTCTACAAAAAAATTAAAAAAAAAAAAAAATCAAACATGCCTATATCTGCTCATCAAAAGAGAAACAAAGGATAAAGAGAATGTTATCTATAAGGAACAAGAAGAAACAGTGTAGGAGAGGAAGAAATACACCTTATGTGCAATTTTCACTTTTATTTTAGTAGAGAGGAAGGCCACGCTGGGGCTCGAACCCAGGGCCTCAGCATACTAATAAGCAAGCACTATACCACTTAGCTGTACCCTCGGCAATGTTGTTCTGGTATTTGTTTTATTTGGGGGGGGGGGATTTGTTTATTTGTTTTGGTACCGAAGACTGAACCCAGTGGCATTTAACCACTGAGCTACATCTCTAGCCCTTTTTATTTTTTACTTCAACAAGGCCTCACTAAGTTGCTGAAGCTGGCTTTGAATTTACAATCCTCCTGCTTACAAGCCTCCCAAACTGCTGGGGTTACAGCTGTGTGCCACCACACCTGGCTTCACAATAGTTATCACTATTGAAAGCATATAACATTCTAAATACTCAAAAAACAAAACCATTCAGAATGGGAAGGGGCACAAAAAACTTTGAAACTGAAGGAACAAATAAATTAACCTAATCTCAACTTCTGTGAGCACCATGATCAGATTATACAGAAAGAGCAGTGGGAAGGAGAAAAATGGAGAACACAGAAAAAAAGAAGGACAGGGAGGAATATATAGATGGTCAATCCAAGTTTGGGGGGCTTTTTTTGTCTTGGGTGGTACTGAGGACTAAAAACCCAGGGCCTTGCCCATAATAGGTAAGCACTCTACAACTGAGCTACACCTACATCCCTCAATCCAAGAAATTTAAGAACAAAATTTTAGCCAGGCACATTGGCACATGCCTATAATTCCAGCAACTCCAGAGGCTGAGGCAGGAGGAACTCGAGTTCAAAGCCAGCCCCAGCAACTTAGCGAGGTCCTAAGCAACTTGGCAAGACATTGTGTCAAAATTTTAAAAGGACTGGGGATGTGGCTAAGTGGTTAAGCACCTCTGGGTTCAATTCTTGGTACAGAATTAAATAAATAAATGAAATTTTAACAATGTACTCTTGCTGTGGGAAGAATTTGGGGATAGAGGGGTTTGCAAACAAATCCTCTACTCATTTTTAAATGAGTTTATTCAGGCTGGGGATATAGTTCAGCAACAGATCTCTTACCTAGCAAGCACTGTACAAAGTGCACCACAAAAAAACAAAAAAATTGTTATAATAAAATGGACAAAGCAATCCTAAAATTCTTAGATTACAGGATTAAATAAATGTACTAATAATGTTGAAGGCTAGAATTCTCATAATATAAGGACAACATAAAAATATGAAATACAGAAAAAAGGAAAAAATATTAAGACATGGAATGAAGTTGGGCTTATTGATATAAACCCATGATTTCTAAAACACATGCATGCATGTTCTTATGAACAAGAGTGAGAGAGAGAGGGAGGGAGAGAGTGCGCAGCATGCATATTTCTCAGCTCTATCTACTAAAAGGGTCAAGAGGAGAAGACATGTCAAGGAAGACATTTACCACACGGATCCTGGGTCTCTAATACTAGTCCCTCCAAGGACACAGCAGCCCAATTAAAAGAGTTTCACTGGACCCAGGTGCAGCAAGCTGAGGCAGAAGAATTCTAAGTTTAAGGCCAGAACGGAAAACAGAGAGTAGGTACCCTACGGGACAAACAAAGGCGGAAAAGGAACGGAGACGGGGGAGCTCCACGGGCCAAATTTACGGCACTGTGAGCAAGATAATAAGGTAAACTAATTAGCTGTGAACTATTCAAAAAGTTAAAATCACACATCCATACCAAAGCTCTTGATTACACACGATGCCAAGAGCAGACCGGTGAACGTGAGAAGAATACCAAAATGAGAGAACTACCAATTTGCACCCAGCACAGTTTTTGTTTGGTTTTTGATACCAGGAAATGAACGCAAGGGCACTTAACCACTGAGCAACACCCCTAGCCTTTTTTTTTTTAAGACAGGGTCTTGCTAAGTTGCTTGAGCCTCACTAAATTGCTGATGGTGGCTTTGAACTTGTGGTCCTCCTGCCTCAGCCTCCCAAGCTGCTGGGATTATAGGAATGCACCACCACACCTGGCCCATCACAGTTTTTAAAAAGAAGAAAAATCCTGCATCAGACCAGATTCATCAATAAATGCTAAATGGAGAAACTGCGATGAGAATCACAATATCAACACTATCTCCTACAGTCACTGCTTTGCTGGGGCAGAGGACAGGCAGGCAGATTACACAGTGGAGAAGTATGGCAACACCTTGGCCAAGTGATCAAAATTAACATCAAAAATACGAGACAAAAGAACATCATGTGCCTCCAGAATTTGTATTCTCAGGATATCACATCACCTATGCAATATTCAGCCAAGAATACAAAACCTAAATCTAATCACAAGGAAACTTCAAACAAGCAGAAAATGAAGAACATTCTATTAAATGAGGCCCAAGATACAGCTCAGTGGTAAGAGTGCTTGCCCAACATGCACAAGGCCCAAGTTTCCATCCCCAGAACAGTGTATTGATGAGAATCCAGGTAGGCAGAGCAGGGTTTCAAAAATGTTTGCATCATAAAAGATAAAAGCTGTAGAAATATCCCAGAGGAAAAAAAAAGACGCTTAAGAGAAATAGTAACTGAATTGTAGTACCTAACCTCAGAATTCTATACAGGCGATAGGGAAAATGTATGAGACTGTTAGGTCAAATGATAATACTAGAATATGGAAAACAAGTTTGTCTGTATGAATGTCTATTTAAGAAGTCGCTAACCATACAGTGGTTATATATAAGAATTACCCTGTTCCTTAGAAGAATAATAGTATTATTAGGGAAAAGTAGCACAATACATGTAACTTACCCTCAAACTGTTCAGGGTGAGTGTGTAAAGGGAAAGAGGGGAAGTGGAAGAAAGAAGAGGCAGAGAGCCGGAGCACACAAATAAAATACAAGTTGGTGAAGCTGGATAAAGCCTATCTAGATACTCTTTATAGTATGTTTTTGTAACTTTTGTAAATACAAAACTAATTTCAAATAGAATTTTTTAAAACTATGGAAAGAAGAACAAGAGAGAGGAGGAAGGGAATGGGGAGAAAAAAAGGAATGAATTTAACAAAATTTCATTAATATGCACATATAAAGATAATTTCACCTTTATGTGTATGTAGAAAGTACCACTCATAAATAAATAGGGGTTGTTCAAAAATTTAAAAAAAAAAAAAAAAAAAAAAAAAAAAAAAAAAAAATAGGGGCTGGACCGGTGGCTCAGTTGTTACAGCACCTGCCTGGCATGCGCAGGTACTCGAGTTCAAACTCCAGCACCACGTACACAACGAAGTCTCAGAACAACAAAAGCCACGTGAAAAACTAAATAAAACTGATTCTCTCTTTCTCTCTCGCTCTCACTGTCCCTCTCTTAAATAGATAAATAAAGGAAGATCAGAGGAGAAAAAAAGGGAGAACAGAAAGAGGGAGGAGGGGAGGAATGGGGGGATGAGGATGAAAATTAAATTCTTAGCATGTATGATTTTGTAGAAATGAACCCAGCTACTATGTATAATTATAATGCCCTAATTTAAAAAAAAACCTATGGAGATTATTCTCTGCTATGGTCGTAACAGAATAGAATGGGTACATATCCTATAAAACTGAGGGATTCTGTAGGGAAATTTCAAGAGCTAAGGCTCATAACTTACATGGATTCCCAGATAAAGAACCATTTCAAATGTTAAGAGAAGTTCATAAAGAAACAAAGTCCAAACTCACAAATAATCCAATCAATAAACGGGCTAAAGAACCCAAAAGGAACTTCTCTCCAGTGGAAGTCCAGAAAGCCCACAAATATATGAGAAAATGCTCTACATCATTAGCTATTAGGGGAATGCAAATTAAAACTTCAATGAGATACCACCTCACTCCTGTTAGAGTGGCAAAAATGAAGAATACAAACAACGACAGATGCTGGAGGGGCTGTGGGAAAAGAGGAACACTACTACACTGCTGGTGGGACTGCAAACTGGTTCAGCCACTATGGAAAGCAGTGTGGAGAAACCTCAAAAAATTAAGGATGGAACCACCTTATGACCCAGCTATCCCACTCCTGGGTATTTTCCC
>PVKS010050791.1:0-11401 GCA_004027875.1 Aplodontia rufa
TAATTTCTTCAGTGTATGTTTTGTCACACTTACGGAAACCAAGTAACTCTAGGTGTATGGATTTGTCTCAGTGTTTTCTATCTATTCCATTGGTCAATGTGTATTTTTCATTCCAGCATCATAATGCTGCTTCTTTTTTTATGGCTCTGTAGTAGAAGTCAGGTATTATGTTGTCTCCCTCTATGCTCAAGATTGCTTTGACTCCTCTGGATCTTTTGTTCTTCCATACGGATTTTAGGATTGTTTATTCTAGTTCTGTGAGGGTGATTATTCGTATTTTAATGGGGATTTCATTGAATATGTAGATCAATTTAGGTAGTATGTCCATTTTAATAATATTAATTTTTCCTGTTCATGAGTATGGGAGGTATTTCCATATTCTGGTGTCTTCTTCAATTTCTTTCTTTTTTGCATTCTATAGTTTTCCTTGTAAAGATATTTGCATCTTTCATTAAATTTATTCCTAGTAACTTTATTTGTAGCTATTGTGAATGGAATTGTTTTCCTTATTCCTTTCTTTCTCAGTGGGTTCATTATTGGGGTATTGACTTTTGTACATTGATTTTGTATCCTGCTACTTTCTGAATTTAAAAAAAAAAACAGAACTCGACATCTTCTGATGGAGCTTACAGCTCAGGAAATAATAGCAAGATTAGTAAATGAGATAGCATCAAATTTAAAAGTTTCTGTATAGCAAAGAAAATAATAGAATAAAGAAAGAGCCTACAGAAGGGGGGAAACTTTTTCCAGCTACTCTTATGATAGAGGTTAATATCCAGAATACATGAAGAACTCAAAAAACTTAACACCAAAGAAAACCCAAATAGTAAATGGACAAATTAACTAGGCAGACACTTCTCAAAAGATGAAGTACAAATGGTCAACAAATATGTGAAAAATGTTCAATGTCATTAGCCATCAGGAAAATGCATTTTAAATCTATACTGAGATTCTTATTTTTAGTCAGAATCATGATAATCAAGAATATAAATAGCAACAAATATTAGTGGGGATGCAGGGCAAAGGAACACCTATACATTGTTGATGGGAATTTAAATTATTACACCCAATATGCAAATTGGTATGGAGATTCCTCAAAAATCTAAAAGTTGAACTGTCATATAATCCAGTAGTACCAATAGATATTTATCCAAAAAATTAAATATAGCATACCCATATTTGTCACTGCACAATTCACCAAAGCCAAGTTATGTAACCAGCCTAGGTGTCCATCAATAAACGAACGTATAAAAATTGTGGCATATAGGAGCTGCAAGGTTAGCTCAGCGACAGAGAGCTTGCTTGACATGCACAAGAATCCATGTTTGAGCCCCAGGAACACATACACAACTAAGTGGAGGAAAAATGAAAAAAAAAATTAACTGTCTCTTTCTCTTGCTCTCTCACATACATTCTGTCTCTCTTAAAAAGAAATGTGGCATGGATGACTCCCCTACTCCCTTCCTTCCCTCTCTGCCTCCCTCCCTTTTTGTCCCAGCTTCATAGCTTCACAGTTATGGTTCCTCCAGCTTATATGAAAGTTCACCTATGTTGAGTTTAATTTAAGCTTAGCTAACTTTCAATGTGTCTTAGATTTTACTCTAGCTTCCACATATGGTAACTCTCAACTCCCATGAGAAAACCAACTATACACAAGGGGGCATAAAAGCTCAGAAAATTAAAAAATAAATACACATGTATATGCTTATTTGTATCTATAACATGGGGGTATTGCAGAAGAGACTTGAGAGTGGGGAGTGAACGCAGAGGGGAGATACTGGACTAGGATCAGGCTTAATTTACTTTGTCAATAGTCATGTATGCATGAATATGTTACAAGAATTCCCTGCAATATGTAAGACTATGTTGAAAAAATAAAAAAGAAAGAAATGTGGTATATTTACACAATGGAGTTCTATTCACCCATAAAGAAGAATGAATTATGTCATGTGGGGAAATTGATGGAATTGTGAATGTTATTTGAAATAGTGTTATATGAAATTGATGTTAATTGAAATAAGCCCGACTCGGAAAGAGAAGTGTCATAAATTTTCTCTCATATATGTATGCTACTTGGAACAAAAAATTAAAAAAGATTTCATTAAAGTAGCAGGAGGGAGAGTATTAAGGGAGAACAAGGGGATCAGGGGAGGGTAAGGGGAGGTATTGGAGAGTAAAATTTACCCAATTATGGTATATGAATATGGAATATGCCACACTGAAACCCACTTTCTGTATAATTAATATGTAACAATGAAAATTACCAAATGGACAAAATGCTTTTGGGGGAAGGGACGAACTAAACACAGTTTTTTTTTCCAAAGTTTATTTCTAATAGCAATATCTAATAACTTATTGAAGGGATAAGAAACAAGCAGTAACAAAAGGATTATAGATAACAAAATACATTATAGCATAGGTCTGTTCTAATAAAGAATGGAAGACATGAGAATATCCATATACATTTCTTTGTTCATTTAATTAGTAATGAAGAATATTCGTCATTTGCTAGGCACATAGATAAGTACTGAGTATACAATTGTGAAAGAGACAGGGCTCCTGCCCTTGTGTGTTGAGGATTTCATATCAGAGGAAGAATAACTGGAAAAGGAGAAGAATACAGAATTTGTGAAGAATAACTGCAGATGGAGAATAAGCATATGGAAAAGGTAAGCATACAAATGGTTGCTAACAATTCTGTGTAGAACAATGTAAGCTTTATTTTAAAATTTTCATCTCGTTTAGCCCAGCAAATATTCCTCAGATAATGCATATGGACCTATCAGAACACATTCAAGAAAACAGAGGTAGAGAATTAATAACAAAGGCACTGAAATATGTGAAAAGTCAAATAGGACAATGAGAAAAAAGAGCACAGGGCAGAGTTGTTGGCACGGCCTTGGTCACTGATGGAAACTGGAGTCAAAAGAAGGGGTTGAGCAAAGGGAGTTAGAGGAGTAACCTACTTTCTCCTCTCCTTTTTTTTAAAGAGAGTGGGGCAGTGACAGACAGAAAGAGAATGTCAGTTTTTATTTAGTTTCTCATGTGGCCTTTGTTGCTCCAATACTTAGTTGTGTATGTGGTGTTGGAGTTTGAACCCATGTACTCACAAATGCCAGGCAAGCACCTTAGCCACTGAGCCATTGCTCCAGCCCCAGCTTTCTCCTCTTTCTCCTCTTCATATGCTTTCCTGTCTCCTGTTGGCTAAAACTATCTGGAAGCCTGTTCGCAAGTGAGTCTGAAAAATACAGTTTTCAGGGATTATACTTCTCCCAACCCACCAGACTCCCCCTATCCTGTGCCACATAACATAGAAACCTCAGCAGGAGCAGGGGAAAGGTGAGAAATGGATATGAGGGCAAACTGAGAAATGACTAGCAGTACCTATTATAGAAGTAATTGAGGTACTTTTCTAAAATGTGGATACTGGAAATGATTTTTTAATAATGAAAAATTTATAATGATGCTGTAAAGTGATATTTTAGCCCATTTAAAGTGGCTAGAAAAGTATATGTATTAAAAAGAGTACATATATATTTGATACTATAGAATACTACTTAGGATATTTATTTTAATGTCTTTATATATATGTACATGTTTGTGCATACATATAAAGCATATATATATATGCATATATATGTTTGTGTAGGTGCATGCTTTATAACTATAATAATATGGACAAGTGGAGAAAATGAGGCAGTCAGAATAGATGGTCATCAAATTACTAACATGGGCTATTGTTAGGTGGGATTATGTGTAAATTTCATTTTTTCTTTCTGCTTTTCCATACTTTCCAAATAATATTGAAAGTATATTACCCTCATTATGAGAAAAGGTAAAATAACTGTTGCTTTATAAAATATTTTATTTGCTTAATATCATTAATTTGTGTAAATTTATTTAATATAAATGATTCTATGTTTTACTTTTATAAAAATATTTATTGATTATTTACTTGCTTTTCATTGGGCACTTAAGTTGATTCCAACACATCAGTGTTTAACAATAATCCTTTCACAGAAAGAAGTTACATTTACATGAAGGTTTATAGATAAATTTATGCTTCCAGCACCCCCTCCCAACTAAAGGAATCCTTGTGGAATTTATAGGATGTGTTTTTATCTTATGTAGTAACATAATCTAGACAACAATTTTTTTTAAGAGAGAGGGACAGTGAGAGAGACAGAGAAAGGGAGAAACAACTTTATTTAGTTTTTCACATGGCCTTAGTTGCTCTAACACTTAGTTGTGTTTGTGGTGCTGGGGTTTGAACCTGGGTCCTCGCGCTTGCCAGGCAAGTGCCGAAACCGCTGAGCCACCTCTCCAGACCCTAGACAACAATTCGGTAACTTTTTCAAAGTACCATTGCCTATGATTGTACTGCAATTGAACTCAGAATCACTAGAGATTGAATCCTAGAATTCAATGTGTGTATAATATTTATTATATGTAATATATATTTCTTTTCTCTTTCTTTCTCTTTAAAATGCTGAGAATTGAACACACCACCTTGTCCATGCTAGGCAAGTGTTCTATCACTGAGCTGTACTCCCAGACCTAGAATTCAGTGTATTTTAAAAGTTATCTAGAAGACTCAATGGGCAACCAAGGGAGATCCCCTGTTTCATGCTTGTAACTAGGTCAGAATTAAAAGTCTTCTAAACTGTAGGGCAATACTTATCTGGAAAAGGCATTAAATTTGCCCAAAATAGATGTCACTAGCCAAATCAAATCAAAGACATCCATTGATACAATGACAATTGCCTATTCATGAAGGAGAAGAAATTTGAGGGCCTATTTAAATTTGTCAGGGTATGTTAAAGATGAATGAATTAAAATATTTATGGTAGGTCCAAGAAGACCCAGTGTGTCTGTGTCGGGAAAAGTCTGAATGTTAAGTGTTGATTAAATAGTGATTTAATAAAATGCTCTCTCTTTTTATTAAAAAAAGAAGAAGAAGAAGAACCTGCCCCTGGTTTCTTGTCTAAGGAGCTTATACGAGTAAAAGCTGAGCTGTTTCATAATTCCTGATTCCTGGACTCTGCTCTGTAAGTAATTCACTTATTTAAAGAAATAGTTCCTGGTTAGGTTACTCAGTAGTCAAATAACTGAATGTCTTGAAACTTTAGGAAGCAGTTTGCATTTCTTTTAGAATATAATTCTTAATTCCTCTGAGAACCACTTTATATCTCTAAGTCATCTTAAATGAGTTTAATCTTGTACAACTCCTTTCCAGGATCTTGTGATCTAGCAAGTTTGATAGTACTTTGTTTCACAGAGAGGCCTAATGATCTCAGAGCATGAGTGTTTAATCTCATTAATTTAACTTCGATAAAATAGATTTTTCTTGTGAACATGACATCATAAATACAAAATGAAAATATTCCTTTCTCCCATTGTCTTAAACTCACATGAAAGGATTCCCATAGCTAACTGCAGCTAGCACATTCAGTTTTCACATGAAAAAGGTGTGAATCATTATCCACTTTCAATTTGAGCTGTTAGAACTCTGAGGACTTAACTGACACTACTGTTTTATTCCTACTCTATTGCTCTCACATGTATTAATAGCTGTACACAGCATCTACTCATGTAACAACTGGCCTCATCATATCTGTCTAACCTCATCTCACTAAAAACACAATTTTACATACTAGAAAAAATAGACATAGAAAGTCCACCACTTTCATTGAATCCCAGATCCATCAGTTGGATGTGTAAATTTAGTTAAGCTAATATTTAACCTTTTTGAGCATCAGCTTTCTCATTTGTGAAATGTGCATGACTTTTGGGTTGTCATGAGATTTTTATTTTAGTATTTATTTTTTAAAAAAAGAGATGGACAGAGAGAGAGAGAGAGAGAGAGAGAATCAGTTTTATTCAATTTTTCATGTGACTTTTGGTGCTCTGATATTTCCTTGTGTACATGGTGCTGGGATTCGAACCTGTGTCCTTGCGCATGCCAGGTAAGCATCGTAACCACTGGACCACAACTCCAGCCCCTGTCATGATCTCTTTAAATGAAATTATTCATGTAAAGCATTGTGTACAATATCTGGCATATAGAAGGTGCTCCAAAGTTGGTCAATTTTTGCCCAGTACTGTTACCCAAATAATGCTGAAGAGATTTATTCAGACAGTCACAGCCTGTGAGTGGATGACATGTTCTGGATCCTCTCAATGTCCCTCAAATGATTTCCATTGAAAAATATGCTTTCTTGGTTCTGCATTAAGTTTGCCACAAACAGACTTATATTTTTATGATGTTTCCTAATATGTTCCCTTGATATATACATGACATATTTTCCTGGATGGATGTTGAATTTCTTCAAAGTAGGGACAATAATAAACACAGAATTATAAGGCTAGTTTTGCCCATTGTTGCACAGTTAGTAAGTGGCAGAGCCACCACTTAAACTCAGATCTATATTCTTCCCTTGATAGTGCTTCTTTATTTACTTAACACTTTTTTCTTGAGAGGCAATCCCCTTTAAGGTTTTCGAAATTGTTGTTTAGCATTATGTGTCAGTAATTTCGAGGATAAATCTTTCAATAGCATCCTTTATCTCGAACAGTGATTCTCCCATGGTAACTTACATTCAGAATCAATGGAAGGCTTGTTAAAACACAGAATGTGAGGTCTCCACCCCCCTCTGAATCTCTAATGTAATACATCTTAGTGGGGCCCATGATGTTGCATTTCTGGCAAATTCCAAAGCAATGGCAATGCCTCTGGTCAGGGACTACATTTTAAGAACAAAAATGAGCTAAAGACATTATAGACTTTTTTCCATTTAAAATCAATGTTGATCTGAGAGGCCACTGTTGAATCTGTGCTTCCTACAACGTACAAAAAAGTGACATGAAAGTGAGTGGAACCAGCCTTGCCCTAAAAGCATTTTACTTCTGTCCGAAAGAGGAATATCAATTGAGCACTACCATGTAAGTCCCTGTGACTACAGATGGTAGGTATAAAGGTGAACAAGCCCCAGTGTCTGTCCTCAAGGTGGCCCTGTAACCTCATACAAAAGAGAGCAAGTCCCTTCCAGGAAGGGCTGGAGATGAACTGTGATTTAAGAAATGTTGGGATTGTTGAAGCCACAATATAATTGTTAATGTCCTCCAGAGGTAATGACCAGTTTCTGTTAATTCCCAGTGCATTTCTAACAACTTTGGGAACATATAAGTAACTTCTGAAATGCTAAATATTATTTTTAATAATTCTATGCTTTAATGGAACATGTGCTACATTTTTTTCTAATTTATTTTTCATCTGAGCTATTATTAATTACATTGCTGTTTGAGCCCTGAGGAAATAATTAACAATCTTTGTAAGTGGGAAAAGACATTCTATATGCTGGAATTTGTGCCAATTCATTTGGCAGAAATGGAACTAATTCCAAAAACGGGGAACCCAATGACTAATACATAAAGCAAGTTAGTTCTTTTAGCCAGGATTCGTTTGGCACTCTTTCAGACACTCAGAATAAAGGTCAGTGGACCCTGAAAAGCTGTACATGTGAACTTGAGGGGATTCTAATTCCCATGAAACTGTATGAAAAAGGATCTGAGCACAAGTTTGCCTTTTTCTCCCTGAAGCAGGAGGTCTATACCTTTCATGAAATTCTCAAAAGAAATAGCCAGTTTCCTATTGGGATAGTTAATCAGGAGGAAAACTAGAGAATTTTAACCCAAGAACCATGACTTTACTTTCATTTTGTATCCCACCTATCCTCACCACATGCCATGCAACATGGCCATCATTAATGTTTTCATGAAAGAAGCAGAGGAAAAGAAATATTAGGAGAAAGAAAGCCATACCCATAAAGCAATCAGATCCTTTTCATCAACTGCATCCTCATCTAGGTGAATTGCCTATTGATCCCATGGGCTCACTTAATCTCTCTTCATTAGATTGTCAGGTAAATTTAAGTCTGTATAGACAATTAATAACCACAGCATCCAGAGGACTCCCCAGTCAAATTAGATGCAAGCCTGTGATTCTGAGCGAACATCCCTGGAATGAATACCCATATAGTCCTTTCTTCTTCTCTTCTACCTGTCTAAACCTGGCCACCCTCAACATCCATATACAGTACTTTTCTTTCCTCTTCCTACTATATTTTGCCACAATTTTATATCAGTTTAGCACTAATTTATGCAAATAAAATGTTTTGTTCATATTTGCACTCTGTGCTTTAAGCACTATGATATGAATACATCAGGTACTTAAAATAATTATTGAACAATTGCAAAGGAGGGTCCCAGTTTGTTAGCAATGATCTCCTTATTTGGGATCAAAATCTAAGCCACCCCTGAATCTTTCATTGTCATAGCATCTACCATTAGTTCTGAGCACAGTGATTTGCCATATGTACGGGTGACTAACACATCTGGAAAAAGCCCTGGGGTGTGGCAGAGAACATCCATGCCTTTCAAGAAGGGTGCCTGCATCAGCAACTTTTATTTTTGTTATTTTCTGTATACATTAGAACCTAACAGCTTCTGCCTCCTGGATTCAACCAATAGAATCAGGGGATTAGGTAGAAACAGCTCTGCTGTTGGGATGGTGTGGATTGTTTTAATCTCCAGTGAATGTGTCTCTACATATTTGCTACATGTTGAAAATATTTGCTTAATGAACTCTCATTAATTTGGAAACATACAGTCACCTTTCAAGTTTCAATATTTCACGTTTCAAGTACTAAGTGATATGAAAGTTGAAATGTTACAAGTACTTTCACCTGCTTTATCTCAGTTGATTCTTCTAAGAACCTTGAAATAAATATATAAGGAACTTATTCAGGGTCACTCAGAGACTTCATTCCATGTGCCCTTTCTCCAAATGCTATGACTTTTCCATTAAATTAAGCTGCTATTCTAATCCACATATACCTGCCTATTATGTACCACACTCAAAAGGAAAATTTTTTCATCTGAAAATCACCTTTCATTGACAGCTATATGATATAACTCTACCACTTTAAAACAGCAGAGCGAAGATAAAGCTCACTCAAAATTAGATTTGACAACCTAATTGAACATCCTTCTTTGCTATTTGAAAATAACGTAATTCAAATATCACCATTCAGGACTCTTCAATTTCAGCAGATAAAGGGCATATTTATGAGACTTTTAAAGAAGACAGTTGAGACCACCAAATCAGCCTGTGGAAGGCAACGAGGAATTTCAGTTTGACTAGATATTGTTTAATATGGCCTTTGTTTGGAAAAATTATTCTAAGATTCCATTAGACAACACCCTAAGTTTTGACAGAAATAAAATCTTTCCAACAGTTCAGCTTCATTACACATTTACTAATTTTTGGTGGTACTTGTTTTACAAGGATGTCAAAATAAAAGACTTGTAGTAAATCCTTTGTCCTGGATGGATTGGAACCCCCTTTCTGAAGCTTGTTTATTTATCCTAAGAATTCCCAGTGCTGATGCCTTGGATTGAAGTGTATTATTTCTGAAAGCTCATGGACAGTCAAAAAAGCCTCTATGGATTTAACTGTTGTGGAAGTTTCATGTAAATGGAGTCATGCAATGTGTGAACTTTTGTGCCTGAGATGTTGGGGTTTTATTTTGCTCCATGCTAGATCACAGTCTATTCCCTTGCGTGTGTTTTCCTGCTTTACATTATAGGTGCCCATTATGTATTTAATGGATGAATGAATGGTTATAGAGAAAAGACCAATCAGACTACTTATTTACCACTTGACCTAGTTATTTATTATTTGATTTATTTTTATGCAAGATCCTTTCTGCAGCTTTTACCGAGTGTCAGTCTGGGAGACCAATGCTTGGTAGCTAAGCAGAATGGAAGACCAAGAGGAAGCACAGGTTTGGGTTCAGCTCTTCAGGTTCCATGCTAGTTCAAATTGGCACCTGCAACTGATTTAGTCATTATCACACTTTTAGGATAAATGCAGAGGGGATTAGGTGACTGGAGTGAAGCTGGCCTGCTCCTCTGTGTATGAATGGATTGTTATCAATTTGGATGCTAGGATTAGAGGAGTGGGTTCCTGGAGGGGAAATGAATGCAGTTCTTCCCTAGTAACCAATTTTCTCTAATATGAGAGTTATTGCTTAGACAGAATCTTCTATGGGCTGCCGAGGAACTTTGAGCATGATTCCTTGTTCGATTTATGGTTAGAGTGGCAATTATTTTTGGACTCACAATGTGGGAGGTGATTTTTGACACTGCTTGAAAAGTAGTCGAGCATGTGACATTTAATCTATAACAACTGACTGTTTATAGCTAAGAGAATTCCAGATAATTCTTTTTTCATATAATTATTAATTTTCCATGTTTCTATAGAAATTCCCATTAATTTTATACTGCCTTTGTGCAGTATGTCTTAGGAAAATTTTTTAAAGTTATGTCTCAGTTTGTGTTGAAATTTTACTGATATGACAACAGAATGTTAATACATTTAACTCTTAGATCATCTGCTCTTTAGGGCACCATTTCAAATCTTGAAGTTCTCATTTTATTTTGTGGTACTAAGAAGGGGAGATTCATTTCTAGTTACATTTATTTTCAGGGAAAAAGATAACAAAAGCTCCAGATCTTAATTTTAAATGAGTTCCTATTGTTTATGTAAGAATTTTGAGAAAGGAATAAATATCAACATAGTTTTAAGTATGTTTACTTGTTTGTTTATACCTATGTCTATATGCACAGGAAGGCCTTCCATTTCTTTTTTTAAATTTTTTTATTAGTGCACTATATTTGTACATAATGATGGGATTTGTTGTCACATTTTCCTAGATGCATGCAATACAAATAAAATTTGGTCAATACCTACCCCCCCACACCTCTCTACCTCCCTCCTCCTGTCCCCCATCCCTTGGTTCTCTTCTGGATCTTACATTTTTCCTAAAAAAACCCCCAAGTACAGTACCATAATTCTTATACCTATGAAAATATTTTTATATACATGACTATAATATATACAGTGACACAAATGCTTGAATGTACTCTTCCATTTCTTTTTATTCAAATTTTTGCTGAGATGATAGTAGATTCATGTGTATTTATAAGAAATAATACAGAGGATACCAGTATACCTTTCACACATGTTCTTCCAATATCTTGCAAAGCTATTGTATGTCTTGCAATATTGTAGAATGATATCATAACTAGGATGCTGATGTTGGTACAGCCAAGGTACTGAACAATTTCATCACTACAAGGATCTCTTCTGCTGCATTTTTATAACCACAGCCACCTCTCTCCAGCCTTCATTCCTAACCCTGGGCAACCATTAATCTGTTTTCTATTATCTATAATTTGGCATTTTAAGATTGTCATATAAAGGCAGTTAAACAATATGTAACCTTTCAGAATTATCTTTTTTTCATTCATCACAGTTCTCTAGAGATTCATCTAAATT
>PVKS010050792.1:0-11401 GCA_004027875.1 Aplodontia rufa
TGCTGAGACCACTGCCATGATTAGGAAGCAGAGAGGAAATAGTGAGCCACTACTCACATTGTTGGTGAACGGAGGGGACTGACAAAAACAGTCAAAAGATGACAGACTCCCAGGAGGGTCTCAACATGAGCTAGTATTGGGAGGAACCATTGCACTAGGAGGAAGAGAGATGGATGGCCCAGAAGAACCCACAGGAAATGATGAGAACGTCATCTGCACCTCTCTGCCACACCTCAAGGTATGTAAGATGTGGTCCCCAAAATATAACAAGAGAGTTGTATCCCTTGGGGCATAAGAATATAGGAAGTGGTCATAAAAAATTAAGGACGTAGGAAGAAGGAAAAGTTGCTGACAGTAGACCATGGGTAGCAAAAGGCAGGCGATAAGGGTTTCAGGAGCTCAGAAAGAAGGTAAGATGAGGTCTCAAGCAGGGATTGCGTGGTACAATGTAGGGACTAGAATTGGGGCATGATGCTTTGAAGGCCATGAGGCCTGGGCTTCTGTGGTGATCAATGTAAACAGGGATGTGAGTCCTGATGGGATAGATCAGAATTTCTTCCAGAAATCTTGTTCATCCGGTCAAGCCAGAAGACTCAGGGAGGCTGAGTGACTGATCCCCTTGCCTGGCTGGTGGTGGTGAGGTCTTGGGTGACTGGAGGAAGCCCTGCAGGCTCCCATATGACCTGCACGGGGCAGTGTCTCTGTTGAGAGAGAAGAGATGGAACCCCAAAGAAGCAGAGTGTAAACAACGTCCAACCAGGCACCCATGGCTCTATACCCTCAGACTCAGATTTGAGTGTACCCAAGACCCCTGACATGGCATGCACACATAAGCGTACTAATATATCTGCAAACGCATACATATTCAGGCACACACATTTTTGTGTGTATTCACGTGACAAGCCATGTATGTGGGCCCAACACACCACATGTGCTCATATTACCCCACACCATCATGAGAGCACGCATGCACATGCCTGCAGAGGCAAACCAAACTGGGTTTTCTAAAGTCTTGCCAAGCCCCAGACAGCAGAAAATCAAGCTGAAGTTGAACAATCCAGCCCAGAAAAGGGGGAGGAGATGCAGGGGCGTGAGAATGAGGTGTGTGTTGGGGGAGTCAGGCAGCAAGGAGCAAAGGAGCCAAGCGCTGAGGAAAGGAAAAAAATACTAGACCTTTTGAAAAAGGGAAAGCCTTCAGACAGAGCAGGAATGCAGGCTGTAATTAGAATCGCTTCAACCGTCTCTAGATTCGGAGAGGATAGGCAAACTGGTTGCACATGCGGCATGGCGATCCCCAGCCTAGATAATGTCAGCAAAGCATGTGCGGGTGCGTGTGTGTGCACGTGGGAGCATGTGAGGGCTGTGGAAAATGCACTCGACCACATGGCATCAGGCTTTAGAGAAGCAAATGTGAGGCACCTCCCCTTGCCCCTGCAGCTGCCTGCCTCCTGGCTGGACCTCTCACCTGACTCTGTGCCACCACCACAAACACACCAGGCCCAGGCCCAGAGAAGGCCGGACTTGGCCAAGATCACAGATGTGGCCAAGTTGGGCTTAAGGGTGATGAGGTGGCAAAAGTAGGGTGTAGGAGACAGTATCCGTGAATTTAAGTCCCAGGTCAGTCTTTGACAGGCTGACTAACTGGGGCCACATCTCTTCCCTTTTCTGGGCCTCTGTAGCCTGAAGGGAGATCTTGGGGTCCTTCCAGTCTGGCCCTGAATATTCATCCAGGACTGTTGGTTATGAGCAGCTGGAAAGAGGCACAGGAAAGAGATTTGTGGGGTGCCTGCAAGAAGAGGAGCTGGGCTGGGAGGGAGGTGAATGCCTTTGGCTCCCCTGGCCCTGGGAAAACCTTCATACACTGGCTTGACCAGCGTGCTATGGACACCAGGGACTGAAGGTGACCCTAGAGGGGAAGGACAGAGCCCAGCCAACCATAAACATAATCCCTCATATTCCCTCTAGCCCTCCCCTTCCCTCATTTTCACCTTTCTCCTTCAGGCTTTCTGGGAGGGCCTTGGGACCAGCTGCTCTGGTCACTAAAAATAGCCCAGGCAACTTTGGGTGTGAAGAAGCCCTGATTACTTGCAGGGTGCCAGAGGTCTGGCAGGTGGCAGTTGGTGTCAATGGCCCCCAAAGCCTGAAAGATCAGATTCTCCTCTCGAAATGCAAACCCCAGTTCCAGCTCGAAGCTTTGGTTCCCCACGCACTGCCTGCTTTCTTCCCAGCATCCTAGTGACTTGGTTCACATGGTAGGTAGTGTGGATACTGGGGCTCAGAGAGTGACGACGACGACGATGATGATGATAATTAGTACTTATTGAACATTTACTGTGTGTCATGCACTTTGCTAAGGCCTTTGCATGTGTTAACTCATTACTGCTCACAACAACCCTTTGAGGTAGGTATTATTAGCTTCATTTTACAAGTGAACAAACTGAAGCACAGACAGCTTAATTAAATTAGCAAAGTTACACAGCTACTAAATGACGAAATGGGGTTGTTTTTATCCTTTTAATTACAGATTCCTTCAGGGAGAGAACAATTCTGATAACAATGATAGTAATGTTAATATTTTTTTGAGGTTCTGAGGATGCAGCCCAGGGTCTCCATCCATGCTAGGCAAGTGCTCTTCCACTGAACCGCACCTCCAGCCCGAATCATTAATGTCCATTCATCTTCGTGGCAGTGGATTTCCCTGTGTTCCTCAAAAACTGGGTGATAGGGCCAGCCCCAGGGCAGGGGGTCAGCTGAAAGTGCCTCAAAGCTACATAAATCAAGGGTTAAGTCCTCAGTTTGCTCCTCGCTGGCTGTGTGCCTCTGAGCAAGTGCCTTCCCCTTTCTGAGCTTCTTGAGTTTCCACATCTGTAAAATAGAAATAATGGCAACAGCTGGCTCTCGGAGTGGCGTGAGGATTGTGAGGATCCTAGGAGAGACGTGTGAGAACGTACTTAGCACAAATGAGCTCACATTGCCCACTTATCCCTTCTGAGAGACACCTGGGGCCTCTTTGTCTCATTCTCACCAGTGGCTGGATGGAGGCCACCTGAAGTCCAGGCTGTGCTTTCCACGTGGCACTAAAGGCCCAGGACCCTGGGCCTCCAAGCTTTTCAGGGGCCTAAGAAAACATTTCAGTCCCAAGAAAAAGAAAGTTTATTGGCTCTAAAATATGAAAAGAAAACAACAGAATTGGAATTAATAAATGTTCTATTATATGTCTACAAAATGTAATATAATATCAGCCTCATTAATTGTTAAATTTAGTATTCCTAAAATTTTCATTACATTTGAAAACAATTTGTTGGTTAGATTTCCTCACTTTGCAAGAATTCCCAAGTATGCACGATGATTACAAAGAAATCATAGCCAATTGGGAACAAAACAAGTTACTCATAGGCAAATAATTTCAAAAGCGGAATTATAAAAATCCTTTGAAATATTTTACAGCAAAAATTACATTTAATATGGGATGTGGGTGCCTTTTCATATATGTGACATGCTGTGGGGTAGGTAAAGCCTCTAAAAGTGAGAGTGCCCGGGGCCTGGAGGTATGGAGCGGCCCTGCCCTGAGAGGCAGAAGCCAGAGTCCCGTGAGGGAGGGAACAAGCATACCTCTGTGAGATGCTCTGGCTGCTCAGGGAAAGTGGCCATGGGCCATGGTGGGCGCCCACTCCTCGGGTTGTTCCCCTCTCTCCTAAAAAAACAAACAAAACAGAAAACAAAAAACCCACCCTGGCCACATGCGTGTAGGCGCTGGCAGAATGGCCCTCACGCAGCAGCCCTTTCATGTACTGCCCTCGGCTCTTATCAAAGGCCCTTTCAAGAAACAGGCATGCCTGTGTGCCTTTCATAATCAGGAAGAGAAATAAACATTATCTGACGCAAAGCGAGAAGCAAACAGCCATGTGTAAACGGTGTCTGTTGGGTTGTCAAGCCATTGCCCAGGACATTGTCCACTGGGCTGCTCAGTGCCCTGGGGCGAGGACTCATGTGAGGTATTTCTCTCCCAATTTAGCACCAGCATAAACTTGAGGTCCCTTGAGGACCTGTCAGTTTCTTCCTCTCTGATAGCAAAAGCAGCAGAAGGCTCTGCTTTTGGCAGGCTCGCAATGGGAGGCCGCCTCACTGCAGGCAGGCAGTGGGAAGCACACAGGCCAACACTTACTTCTACGTGACCCGGGGCAGGTCCCTTCCCGCTGAGCCTCATGTGCAACACGGGGGAAAGTCACAGGGTTAGTGTGGGGATGCATGGAGATAATGGATGTCAAGTGGAAAGCACAGGCCCCGGTGCGGTTAAGAATTCAGGGTTTGGAGTGGATTTGCTCTCAATTGCTGAGATTTGATGACTCCGACCTCCCACCCCAAGATGCCTGCCTGCTCTGTAGGATTTCTGACACTCCAGTGCTGTGCCCAAGACACACCAGCAACTTGACTAGGTTATGCCTGTCTCTGGTCAGATGCCTGGAGATTAGCTGGGCAACGTGGTGCATGCCTACAGTCCCAGCTACTCAAGAGGCTGAGGCAGGAGGATCGCAAGTTCAAGCCCAGCCTGGGCAACTTGGAAAGACCCTGTCTCAAAATAAAATTTTTATTTTATTTTATTTTATTACTTTTTGTTTAAAGAAAGAGGGGATAGTGAGAGAGAGAGAAAGAGAGAGAATCAATTTTATTTCATTTTTCATGTGGCTTTCATTACTCAGTTTGTTGTGTATGTGGTGCTGGGGTTTGAACCCGCATACTCGCGCATGCCAAGCAAGTGCCGTAACCACCAAGCCACCACTCCAGCCCCTCAAAATAAAAATTTTAAAAGAAGAAGTGGAAATGTAGCTCACAGTCAGGACACTCCTGGGATCAATTCCAGTACCATATGTGTGCACACACACACTCACACACACACACAAAATAAATGTCTAGGGATCACCAACAAATTCTGGGACCAGTAGCAGAGACTCCACCATGGTCCCAACATCCCCAAGAGCTAAGAAGCCTCACCCTCACCTAGTCCAGAAATCTCTGCCCTGTCTAGTTACCCTTTCCTGGTTTCTTCTCTCTCCTCCTCACCTTTTCTTTTTTCCTTGGGGGTCATGGGTACTGGGGATTGAACTCAGGGTACTTAATCACTGAACCACATCCCAGCCCCTTTTTTTAAAATTTTGAGATAGGGTCTCAATAAGTTGCTTAGGTGGACCAGAGTAGTGGCTCAGCGGTTACTGTGTTTGCCTGGCAAATGCATGGTCACGAGTTCAAACCCCAGCACCACGTATGCAACAAAGTGTCGGAGCAACGAAAGACACATGAAAAACTAAATAAATAAAATTGATTCTTTCTTTCTCTCTCTCTCTCACTGTCCTTCTCTCTCTTTAAATAAAATAAAATAAATAAAATAAAAACAAGTTCCTTAGGGCTTTGCTAAGTTGCTAAGGCTGGCTTTGAATTTGTGATCCTCCTGCCTCAGCCTCAAAAGCCACTGGCATTACAGATGTGTGCCACCATGCCAAGCCCTCCAGTGTGAATGCAGTTTTGTCAACAGCTCTCGGTCCTACTTACTGTTGTGGCCAATTCAGGGATGAACGAGGCCAAACAAGTGGCTCCTTGCACAATGCCAGTTCATCAGTGACAGACCAGCATTTGGGCTAATCCACCATCTGCAGCTGAGCCACGCGCTCTCCAGGCCAAACACCTTGGTGCCACTCTTTTGAATGCCATTCCTCCTCTGCATCTCTCTCCCTTAGTGCCTCCACATCCTTATTTCCCCTGACGTGTCACTAGCTCTCCCTCCTTTGTGCTCTTGCCTCCAGTACAGTTCTTGGCAACTCTCAGCTGTGCTTGCACCCGCATTTCTGGGTTCTCATGTCTGTATCCTGAAGGCCACCTCAAGGACAGAATCTATGTAGTTTCATCTCCAGATCTTTGGTGCCCCACACAGGGCTTGCCAGAATGTATACATGCTGAAAGTCCTTCCAACTCTCGGCATTGGTGCTTAGAAAATCTGAGGATGGGGTAGGTCAGTGGCAAAGTGCTAGACTAGCATGTACGAGGCCCTAGGTTCCATCCCCAGCACCAAGAAAAAAGGGGGACCAAAAATGAGGATCACAGTGCCTTTCCTGCCTCTTGCAAGGGCTGTTGTAGAGATCAAATGAGAAATGGGTTCAGAAAGTATATTAGACTTTGTCAACTGGTGACCAGCTCTTGAGGCTCCTCACATTTGACCAACTGGGAATTCCTGAGTTCATTGTCATGAGGAGACTGCATACTCCCTGGTAATAGTACTCACTTACCACCCTCCCTGCCAAGCAGCTCCATTGCAGAGGAAACCAATATATATATTTATCACATAATGACTAACATTGGTCCTGTGCGGTCAGTCCAGTTTATGATATCTAGAGGCTCTCTGCGCCCTTTCATTCCTCTGTTCTCCACTTCACCTCACCTGCCAGGCAACCTGATCCCTATTTGACAGTTAATAATGTGAATAATAACAGAAGCAGCCAGCACTTGTCACGTGTACTGGTGTACACCTATAATCCCAGCAATTCGGGAGGCTGGGACAAGAGGATCACAAGTTTGAGACCAGCCTCAGCAACTTAGTAAGACCCTAAGTAAGTTAGCAAGACCCTGTCTCAAAATAAAAACAAAAAAAGGGCTGGGGCTGGGGATGTAGCTCAGAGGTAAAGTTCAATCCCCAGTAACAAAGAAAAAATATAGCAGCGAGCACTTATCAAAGATTAACTATAGTTAACACTAACATGAACCACTCTTTTCCCCATCGCCATTTTTTAAAACTGGAAAAAACAAAGGTTAAAGAGGTTAAGTAACTTGCACAAGAGCGCAGAACTAAGACACCACAAAGTTATGGTCTGACCCTAGGAGTTCTAGCTCCAGAGTCCACGAGTTCAACCACGTTGCTATACCACCTCCAGACAAGAAACCAAGCTTCCAAGAGAGCAGAAATGACTTTTCCAAGGTCACTCATACAATGACTTAGTGGCATTAGATGGGGCCTCTAACTCAGACCTTCAGCACTTTGCAACTCAGAATTTTTAGTTTAATGGATAACGATACCTAAAGGAAAATTTACTGTGCTGCGTATGTACATATACAAATATATGTGTGTGCAGTTGCAGAGAGAAGCCACAAAAGAATAAATCAAGGGGATAGACTTAGTCATGCTCTACCCCAGCTAGAAAGTAGAGTCATCAAGAGGGGGCCAATGACGTGGGCAAGGTCAACCAGCTAGACCGCAGAAAGCAGTCTTGATCTGGAGCTGGGCAGTTTAGAATTTGTAAAAGGAGAGAGGAGAAAGGAAGGACAAAAGAGGAAATCCACAGAGAAAAGGGACCTGATTTTGGGCAGCCTCACATCCCATCCTTATACCCACTCAGGCTGTCAGCTGTGGCTTTGAGTAGGGAAAGTTAAGTTCCTAGAATCCCTTTGGTTGACCCAAATCCTGGGCTAGGCCCCTGTCCCAGGTGAGATTCAAGAGCCAAGCATAGTGTCCTTTTCCTCCATGGAAAGTCAACCAGGAAGAATTTGTCAAGGGAATAGAAAAGGACTGGCGGGGCCTGGCTGGCCAGGCTAGTGTCCTGGTTTGAGAGAAGCCAGGCCTAACTTGAAGCAGAGGGCCATCCCCAGCTAGCTGAAGAGCTGTTTAGAGCCTGGTCGAGATGTGGTCCTGGTGGCCTCTGCCCCGAGTTCCCCATTCCCAGCTGGTAATCATTAGGTTTGCTCGGAGGATCCCTGTCAAGACACTCAGACTCTGGGATGGATCAAGGTGAAGGGGATGCTGGCAGAGAGGACCCCTGTACCCAGACCGCACACTGAGGGCCCCCCACAGCCGCCTTGGGAACATGTCAAAAAGACATTTCAAAGACCTGGTCGGACCCTTATCAAATCACATGTGCTCCAGAGCACTACCCCCCACGTGGCAGGCCATGTGTGCAATTCTCATGGGAAATTATGGGTGCTATAGGTTTGGAGGGGCTGCTTCTCCAAGCAATGGGCTGGTTAGTCAGGTAAAAGCTGCTGTGAGAGTCGGGTGCTGTGGCACACACCTGTAATCCCAGTGGCTTGGGAGGCTGAGGCAGGAGGATCACAAGTTCAAAGCCAGCCTCAGCAGCTAAGAGAGGCCCTGTCTCAAAACAAATCCCTGCTATCAAAAAAAAAGAAAGAAAGAAAGAAAGAAAGAAAGAAAGAAAGAAAGAAAGAAAGAAAGAAAGAAAGAGGAAAAAGAAAAAAAAGCTGCTAAGGGAGTGCTAAATGCTGAGACTGGGGATATGAAATCCAAGAATTCCTAGGATATATAGGCCTGGAGAAGCACACACAGGGGCTGTGGATGTTTTCCCAAATTCTCGATGTCCTCATCTGTAAAATGGGCATAATTCCGCCCTCACGGGATGTTGTTAAGTGGAAACAAGAGATCGGATACAAAACTTCCAGCACAGTCCGGCTGGGTACAGTGGTGCCGCCTGTAATACCAATGACTTGAGAGGCTGAGGCAGGAAGATTGGAAGTTCAAGGCCAGCATCACAACTTAGTAAGACACTTTCTGAGAAATTTATTTTGAAAAAAAAATAAAGAACTGGGGATGGAACCCAGTGGTAGAGCACTCCTTCGTTCCATCCCCGGTACTGAAAAACGAACAAATCTCTCAGTCCCAGGCACAGTGCTAGTCCAGCTCACTCACTCTACCCCTCCTCTACCACCGAGAGGTTTCAAGACAAAACAGGTGAAAATCCACCAGTCCACATAATTCCTGCATGTTAAAACTTGGATGGGCTAGAGTAGTGGCTCAGTGGTTAAGGTGCTTGCCTGGCATGCGTGAGTCTGCAGGTTCAAAGCCCAGCACCATGTACACAACAAATTGTTGGAGCAATGAGGGCCACATGAAAAACTGAATAAAATTGATTCTCTCTCTCTCTTTCACTGTCCCTCTCTCTTTAAAAAAAAAAAAAAAACTTGGAGGACCAGCCCAGTGTGGTGGCACACACCTGTAATCCCAGTGGCTGGGGAGGCTGAAGCAGGAGGATCGCAAGTTCAAAGCGGACTGGGGATGTGGCTCAGTAGTTAAACGCCCCTGGGTTCAATCCCCAGTACCAAACACACACAAACACACACACACACACACACACACACACACACAACTTGGAGGGCCCAATATCATATAGACTCCACCTCCTACAGTGTACTGATGCAGTGGTAGAGACCAGGCAAGGTTAGGTGTCTTATCCAACAGCACACAGTTGTGCCTGCAGCACAGCACACCAGAGTGCTGCTTGTCCCGCAGCCCTGATGCAGCCCCTACAGCAATGTGGGGTGGTTTTCAGTATCCCTTCTTTGAACAGGATGTGATAAGGACACTTCCAGACATTGCCCCAACAGGTTGGGCCTAGAGATGGAGGATCCTTTGCTTTTGCTCCAAGCAGCAGCAGCAAGGCCCCATACAGGGGTAGGGGCCGGGAATGAAGAGAGAGAGGCTGCCTTTAGTGGGCTACCATATCACGTTGCAGTCTCATATCTCATTTGCAGTTCACCAGTCCCTGCCCCCTCCCTTGCGCTTTCCCCAGCAGATCTGCACGGTTTGCATTACTCCCTTTCCCTCCCGTCCTCCTCCCCGGATATCTTGGTTCCATATTTTCCACGCTGAGGCTCAGCTTACTCCTGGCTGGGCTCCGGGCCTGCACCTGGGTTCTAAGAGAAAGGTCTGAGTGTGTGTGTGTGTGTGTGTGTGTGTGTATGTGTATGTATTTGTGTATGAACACACATGTGTGGGTGTGTGCGTGCACGTTGAGGGAGTCCTGCTGTTCCTCCAGCCTTTCTCTCTGCCCTGGAGGAAGGCCACCAAGAACATACTCCCTACCTTCCACTTTTCACTACCTTCTTCTCTAAGACAGTTCTCTAAACAAATATGCCTCAGAAGGTTGGGCATGGTGGCACATGCCTGTAATCCTAGGGACTCCAGAGGTCGAGGCAGGATGATGGCAGCAAGTTCGAGGTCTGCCTGGTGCCTGGGCAACTTAACAAGACCACATTTCAAAATAAGAAATACAAAAGGGGGGGCTGGAGCCGTGGCTTGGTGGTTGCGGCGCTTGCCTGGCATTCGCGAGTACACAAGTTCAAACCCCAGCACCCATGTACACAATGGAGAAACAGAAGTCACATGAAAAACCAAATAAAAATTAAAATTGTTTCTCTCTTTCTCTCTCACTCTCACTGTCCCCTCTTTCTTTAAAAAAAAAAAAGAAATATAAAAGGCAGGGGGATGTAGCTCAATGGAAAGTGCCCCCCACCCCAGGTTCAATCCCTAGTACCACAAAAATGAATATATACTACAGGCCCTTGCACTCGATTTGCTTTGAATGCTTGTTAGAAGTGCAGACTCACAAACCCCACCAGGACTGATTGAATCAGAATCCCCGGGAGCAGGGCCCAGGAATCTACATAGTGTTTCATTCATAAAGATTCTGCTTGAATGGGGCACAGCAGCACAAAATTTGTAATCCCAGCAACTCAGGAGGCTGAGGCAGGAAGATCACAAGTTCAAGTTTAGGTTTAGTAACTTAGCAAGACCCTGTCTCAAAACAAAATTTTTTTAAAAGGCTGGGGATATAACCTAGTGATAGAGCATCCCTGGGTTCAATTCCCAGTACTGGGGGTTGGGGAAGAGTCTGCTTGATTCTTTAACTCATCAGTGGCAAGGGATTCCTTTCCATAGCTGCCCTTGGTCATTCCTAATCCAAGCCCATTTAAGAAATGTTCCCTGACCGCCCCTAGCACATGTTTGGTTTCTTTTACCTCTTTCTGCCTACTCTTTGCACTTCCCTTGCCAGCTCCTCTTCTACTTCTAGTCCTTGAATGCTAAAAGGCCCAGGGGCTTAGTCCTTGTCCCATTTTTCAATGCTCCCCAGTCTCCCTGAGTGAGCTCATCTTCTCTCAGCTCCAGCTCCTATCTGCATGCTGATAATCTCTACCCTAGGCCTCCTGCCCAGCCCTCTCCCTTGAGCTTCAACCCTATCTCAGTTTGAACGTCCTCCAGGCCCCTCCAACTCAACAGGACCCAGCCTGAGCTCATCTTCTTCGCACACTCAGTGAACTTTGAAGTGCACATCTGATGACCTCACTTAGAAACCTTCTGGGGACTCTCCTTGGCCTACAAGATCAAGTCCATACTGTGAAGCCAAAACGCAGGGCCAGGCCTGCTCCAGATCAGCCTAATGACTCACAGTTCCAGAAATACACCAGGCGTCCCTCACCCTTGGCCTTGCATGTGTTACTCCCACTTCCTGGAACACAAGGACATGGTGAGAGGGGGGCCAAAGGGGACATCTGTCTTCGAGTGCCGATGTGTGGGGGTGCTTCTGAGATTTCAGTTTTAGTATCTTAGCAAACATGTGGAGACAAACGG
>PVKS010050793.1:0-11395 GCA_004027875.1 Aplodontia rufa
TCTCTCTCTCTCTCTCTCCCTCTCTCCCTCTCTCTCTCTCCCTCTTTCCCCCTCTCTCTCCCTCTCTCTTTAAAAAAGAATAGTGCACTGAGCAAAAGTGTGCCTGTCCTGGTGAACCCGTGGAAGTCCTCATGCTGCAGACATGGTAAACACAGTCACCTGGAGATTTGAGCCATGTGACATGTAACTGTGCGTGGCCTGCAGAAGGGCAAGGCCATGACTCCACCTCCCTGCAAGGCAAACTTCTTTCAGCACAAACAGCCACTATGGAGGGGACCAGTGCCCACCGGATTCACCTCCGCACCAGAAGCGCCTGAGCTCTCGGCAGTCCCATGTCCCCCATCCCCGTCGGAACTCAAAACTCTGGTGCCGCTTGCTCTTTGTGCTTGTTGTGGCTGTGGCCTCTGCAGCCTGATGGGTGTGCAGCACCCTGGGCAGCTCCTGTCCCGCTGGCAGTGCTTGGTGAACAGAAGGCTTTTCTTTTAAAATACAATAGGTCGAGCTTTTCCTTTATGTTCACTGCATGTTAGGTCCTAAGTTAAAAAATCTTTGCCTATGCCATGGTAACTTTTTTAAATTTTTGGTCAAGCTCAAATTTATTACATTTTATGTTTAAATCTATAACCCACCATGAACTGATATTGTTCCCAAGTATGATCAACAGCAAGCATACATTTATTTTCTTTCATTTGCACACCCTAATAGCTCCCAACCCGTCCTCTCAGAAGGTTACCTGCCACAAGGACCGCTGGCACATTTGGCCACAATGGCCACCAGCTCCGTGCAGCCTGCTCCTGGCCACAGCGCAGAGCCACAGCCACCCTCCCTCAGTACCAACTCCAAAAGTCCTCCCTACTGCCATTTTCGGTCTAGATATCCAGTGGTTGGAATCCACAGATTTCACTGAACTTCTCGAGGTCACATTATCCATTCTTAACCCTTTCTACTTTCCCGAACATGAACACCCAAACAATAAATGAACCAAGCCCTGTTCTGAGGTCTTCGCTGGGCTGACGGCGGGCGCAGCTCCATGTGTGGCACCCGGCTGCTTGCTGGTGTCCAGTCCTCTCAGCCTCTCATGCGTGCTCTTACACGCCATTCTTGGAGAGCGAAGGATAGGGAGTCTTCGTAACCGATGGTGCTGAGACCGTGAGCTGCCCTCGTTGCTGGCCTAAGTCACTGGGCGAGAGGACATCTACAGGAAGCCAGGCAGAGCAGGGCTGCAGAGCAGGGCTCACGCAGAGCTGTGGGGAGGCCCAAGGGGCAGACAGGCACCAGGGAAATCACACATTTTGGGCTGTCTGCCTTTCTGACACAAGCCTGACTAGAAAGTTTTATGATGCATGGTTGTGTCTTGTGTTTTGTTTTGTTCTGTTGTTTTTTGGGGGGGTTGTTTGTTTGTTTTCGGTTCCTTTTCCCAGGAACAGTTATTTCTGCATTTAGTTATTAGGTCACCAAAGGTCTTTCCCCTGGAGATTGGAATTCCCCAGACCAGGGCAGACTGAAAAAGTTAACCTCCCCCGCAAGCCAGCTGGCACTCTCTGAAACACAGTTTGAACTCCAGAAGCAGTGACTTTTCTAAGTTAACCAAGAGCAAGTGAAGCCAGAACGTTTATCTAGTTTTCCCCTCAGTAATAGTGTGCATCTAGTATGACTCTAAGGCTGAAATGCTTTTACGAAAAATAAAATTGTAGGCCAATATTTCTCATAATGTAGAGACAGAAGTCCTAAACAACTTGGCCAATTGCTTTTATTGATATGTGGAATCCTTGCTACATCCTGGTCTAGACGACCAGGTGCGGATCATTCCAGAAGCGAGGGGTGGGCAGAGGTGATGTTTCGCAGCTCTGAGAATGCTCAGATGCCCTTGCACTGTCTGCTACACAATAGTAACTTAACTCCATGTGAATTTCACTTGGAGAAAAATCAGCCACTGTGATTCAGCACACCAGCAGAATAGAAACACCTATTACTGCTCACCAGATTCAGGAAGAAGAAAAGCATGCTTACACTAGACTGCTCAGTGCAACAAACATGGAAATCCAGCCTGTGTATATCTATACACATGCATGCAGTGCTGGGAGTGACACCCAGGACCTCAGTGCATGCTCTGACACCAAGCCACACCTCCATGTGCCCGACCCCAAGTTTCTAGACCCAATAAATATGCAGTCCTGCAACTCTCATCCATCGATGTTGGAAGTGGGAAAGCTTCCCCCTGAAACTGACATTGTGTGTTTTGGAATTCACTTTTTAAAGTTCTACAAAGTAAAACTTCCTTCGGGATCTGATTTCAACTGCATTGCCTAAGCTTCCTAAAAGGGGTATGACAGCTTGTAAAGGAATTGCTACATGTGAAATCCATGTAAAGATGACTGGCCACTGAAATAACGACAGGCTTCATGGAGGGTGCTGAAGGTACTGTGCAAAGTCTGCAGAAGGACACAGCCAGCGGGTACCACCTGCAGCAGCCACCACGGCCACTAACCCCTTGAGGCTCTTTCTCATACACTGCAAAGACTGTTGCTGTTTTGTTTTTTAAACAGAAAGAGGTACAGTGAGAGTGAGAGAAAGAAAGAATCAATTTTATTTATTTTTTCATCTGGCCTTTGTTTCTACAACACTTTGCTCCGTACGTGGGACTTGAACCCTTGTGCTCCCGCATGCCAGGCAAGTGCTGTAACCACTGAGCCACTACCCCAGCATCACTGAAAAGACTTTTAATGAAGTGCAGGGAGGTGACATGTCAGCAAAGGACACAGCTATCCACACTCAATTGAATCTCTCAGCTACTGGGAAAACTCCTTCAGTCAGGTAATCCTCAGAGAATTGGAGAAAAACAGTCTCAAACGCAGAAGCCTAAGACTGCAAACAAAGCCTCAAAATTGTGTTTTCTGATTGCCTGCCCCCAAAATAATACTCTTCCAAAGCAGAGGTTGTTCACGAGATGTGAGCGCAGAGGCGAGCTGGAGGACCTGGCGTGGGCGGCCCGGGGCAGGACCGCGCACACGGCAGCCCTTGAGGGTTTCCGCAGGTGCCTTTCACCCCCCTGAAGAAGTTTGCTGTTCAAGCTCATTTTCTGGGAGCTCTTTTTAGACCCGAATGAATGGTAGAACTTTTTAAATGCTGTCTCTGTTTGCTGAGACAAATACATACTCCCTCTTCCTCAGTTTATTAAACTAACAAGTTGATTGCTTTCTTCTACTTCGGTGACGCTAGAGCAGCTTTGATTCCAGGGCAAACCCCACTGGGTCTCGTCTTCACATGCTGTTGGATTCTGTTTGCTCTCATCTGGAAGAATTGCTATGGCTATTTTTGAGATTGGTGTGTGCAGCTTTTTCTTCGCAGTTTCTTTGGCTAGCTTTAGAACAGGAGCAACACTGGACCTCAAACTGGCTGGAGAAGTATTCCCTCCCTCAGTTCTTCAAAACTATGTACACAAAATCAGCATACTTTTGCTTAAACGCCTGGTCCATTTTAGCACTGAAGCTGTTGGCCAAGATTTTCTTTGTGGGAAAGTTCCTTACTATTCAGTCTGTGTTTCCTTAATGAGCTTTGCTTGTAGACACTGTCAAACTTTTTGGCACACATCTGTAGAGGCGTAGCCTCCAAGTTCCTGATGCTGACCATCCATGTCTTCTCTTTCTTTTTCCTGATCATTATGGCCAAAGTTTAATCATCTTCATTGCTTCTTCTGTAAACAGCAGCTTTGGTCTCACTGGGACATTTTTCTACTTTCTTGTGTAGTTTCATTGGTCCCTGATATTTGTACCTTTTTCTTACTGTTTGCATGTCTTTTAATCTGCTCTGTTCTTAGTTTCTTAAGACATACGCTACGTTGATGTGCCACTAGGCACATATATGTGCAAACCACTGTGCACATATCCTGACCTTCACCTCAGCTAGTTCAGAGCTGGCTCGAGATGTCCTGCTGAGACAGCCATATCTCTGATGCCAATTACAGTCACCCACCTGCCTGGTCCTAGCCACAGGCCTAGGAATGGATGCACAGTAGACAGAACTGCCTAGGAAGCAATAAAACTTTAACTTAATAATACAAATAAAGTCTCCTCTTTCAGCAGTTATGGGTAATATGCAGATCATTGCTCACCGTGACCACCAGCCTGTACAGCAGATCACAGAATGTACGCCTCCTGCCCAGGGGAAGCCGACCAGGCCCTCTTTTTCCCTTGCCTGGTCAGCACCCTCCCCCAGCAAAAGCAAACAGCAAATAAAATAAGTAGTCACCTCCTACCGCGGTACAGAAGACCCAAATTGAGTCCCATGGGGGTGGGGGAGGCACTGTCCATGGCAGCTCTGGACGGTGACTCTGTCATAACAGGATGACACACAAGGACCACCTTCTCCTGAGATGGCAAAGATGAGGCCACCCAGGGGTGCCACATCCCAAACCACTGACGCTCCGCCCCCAAGGTGAGCACCCTGAACGGCCCAGCATTCGTCTCCACAGCTTAGGAGCAGCAGGGCTGAGTGTGATGCAGAGTGTAAGCCCCAGAGCCGAGGGGCACAGGAGCCTTGAACAAGGAAGAGCTGAGATTTGGCCACACACGGTAGGCTCCTGTGTGCTGTGGGCAGCATGAGAGTCCTGAGCCCAGGCACGCAGCCAAACCTGCAGTCACAGCCTAACCCAGCAGCACTTAGGTAGGAAAGCTGGAGGGCTCTGAATTCACCAGCAGTCTGCTACTTAGACCAGCCTGGTGTCCTGGCAAACACACCCTCCAAAACCCTGGACTCCTCAGCCTCCTCCTAGGACCACCCAGGCCACAGGGATGGGAGGGCAGTCCCCAGGCCCAGCCTGGTTGACCCAAGTGGCCCCACATGGACCCACGCAACTGAAAGCCCAGGCTTTGCCCAGACTGCCCTGGAAGGAGTCTTCTCAGGCCCTGGAGGAGGACTTGGCCATCGAGGTGGGGAATTCAGGGTCCTGGCACAAAGCAGGCAGGGGTAAGAGTGGGTGTGAGGGAGCCTGGTGGGCCACAGGCAGGCGTCAGGCAATCAGGCACAGTGGGTGCCCCCTCCAGCCCTGCATTGGCTCCAGCCTCTGAGTGGCTCGGCCCTCTAAGCACTGGCCTGGATAGCTGAAGCTTCTCCTGTTCCTCTGCACATTCCCAGCCACTGGCTCCAGCACACGAGCTCTCTGCTGCATCCTCTCACTCAGCCAGGAAGACTGCAGCACGCTCCTGCCCTGGAGGGCCACAGCTCCCCAGAGGTGTGCGCAGAGGGAGTCAGGCAAGCTGTCCTGTGTTGGTGATGTGTGACAAAGAAGCCACCTGGCTCCACACCAGCTGGGCAAGGGCAGAGAGTGACCGCAGGCTCACCCACACTCGGATGCCAGGGTGCAGGTTGTACCCAGAGGAGCCATGAAGGAACCCATTCCTCCAAGATGGGCGAGGGCACAGTGAACACCAGGTGGCCCCCAGGGGCTCCAACTCATCACCCTCACTGAGGACTGGGTCTGACCCCTGGGAGGCAGTTGTTCCTGCTCTGAGGAAGAGCAGTAACACTCTCAGGGACAGCACCCAGCACTCTACCATGAGGCCAGCACATCCTGAGAGAATTCTGAGCCACCCACGGCTGCAACGTTAGACAAGACCAGGGGCTCCCACCCCAGGGAGGGACAGCTGGCCCTTGTCTTAATGGGGTGTGACATCACCTGGCCACTCCACCCAGACTGCCTCGGTGGGGGTTCCCAGGGCACAGCATGGCTCATGTTTCAATGGGGACACATGCATGCCTGGACCCACAGTCTGTGTTTGGCCGGAAGGCTGGGCCACCACCCTCACCTCAGATCCTCACCACAGACCCCAAGGGTAAATCAGGCCCAAACAAGACCACAGCCCTCAGTGAAGCTAGGCCAGAGTGCACATCCACCACTGGGGCTGAGGCCCAGCCAGTGGGAAGGGCCTGTGACAATGACAATGAACTTGCAGCAGCCACTGAAGAACCTGTGCACCATAGGAAGGACCTCACCCTGTCTCCAGCAGGATCATCCCCTTGGAAAGTCGCAGACACCTCACCCCCGTACAGGACTGTGGTCAGGCAGGACCACTATACCTGCCTTTCTACCTGGGGACCAGGGAACCAGCTGCCAGCAAGTCCAAGGGAAGTAGCCAGCGGCACAGAGATGCTCAGGGCTCTGACCTGCTCTGACCACCTCCTGGCCGGGCCTTCATCCCCACCTTGGGCACTGTGGAAAAGGAGGCCTGGGGTTGTGGGGTTTAGCAGATGGACCACACAGGCCAGGCCGCTCCCTGTCCTTCCAGCTCTCCTGTGTGATGAGCAGCTGGGGAATGAGTGCAGTAGTGGGGGAGCGGACGTCAGCCAGAGGCTAGGGTCCCACAGGAATGCCCTCCTGTCACCCCCCAACTTGTTCCTTAAAAGTGGGTGGGGCTTTGCTGGTCCCAGCCACAGTCACAGCCCTCGAAGCAGCAGAACAGGCTGCCAGCCTCATTCCGAGGCTGACCCTGTCACCACCACTAGGGCCACCAGGCTGGGTGTTGTCTGGGCAACTGTGGGGACAGCCCCAGAACCCAAGCACACCGCACAGGGGATAGTCACAAACCCTGGGGGAAACACCGGGCCACCCCGTTGCTCAGAAGAGAAGCTGCCCCACAAGGCTGGCAGGAGCAGTTATGGTCACAGGAGCTCTGCAGTCCGTCTTGAAGGCCTGGAGGTGGGCTGGAGGAGATGAAGTGGAGAGTCTGCTTTCAGAGGACCCCCAGGCGGTCCCCTGGCCAAAGCTGAACACTAGAGCAGTTCTAGGTCACACAGCTGGTCAGTGTTAGGAAGCAGCCAGCAATGGGCAGTGAAAGGCTTGACGATGTCTCAGGTGCTCGTTAAATCACTTTAAAGCCTTCTTTACTCCGCTCTCAAGGGGACGAGGGCGGCAGCTAACCTGTGGAAAACAGAGGCAGAGCAGCTAATCGGAAAAGGACTAATGCACTGCCCCGACCTGACCCTGAGGTTGGCGTGAAACCAGGAGCTGCGGCTGCAGGCTTCTGTCGTCTGGGAAGGTAGGTTCCTTTAGCAGCACAGGCACACTGAAGTGACTTCTGATGGGCTATGGACCCCAGTGCCCACCCTGACGTGGGACTGACTTGTAGACGAAGCCCCCTAACAGGAGGGCCGCCATGACAGCGCCAGAGAGGGCCAACTGGGGTCCGAAACTCCAGCACCTGATTGGCGAAGGCTGCTGAAGGAGGACCCCAGCTGTCATGGTAATACCTGTCTCCTCCGTGGCTCTCTGCTAGGAGGTGGCCCACTCTCTTGGGAGTACCCTCTGCTTGAGCCTCGCTTGGCTTTTCCTGTACTTTCACACGTAGTAAGTTCTCTTGCTCGATTTCTGCTGCCTGCCTTTACACTTCTCTTTGTTCTGATCGCATGACCAAGGTTTGGAGTTTCAGCTCCCAGCTCTCCAGTGCCTGCAGGAAGCAGGATGCAGGGTGTTGGCCAGCTGTTGTGAGGACATTCAGAACCAGGACTCACGGCCAGGGCTGACCAGAAGCCCTGTCTCCACACTCAACCTGAGCATCACCGTGAGTCCTGCCCTGGGCCCCTTGACATAGCAGGATCTGCCCGTGCTAGCTGGTTGCTCCCCAGGATGCTGCTATCCCTCTGTGCCTTAGCCCGCCCACCTACGTGGTGCAAGATGACCTCATGGGTTAGCAGCAAGGATCACTGCTAGAGAGAGGTCTTCAGAGAAAGGTCCAATGAGTTCCCTGGGGAGAGGAGACCTCAACTCAGGACAAGCAGGTTCCTTGGCATATGTGGCAGAAAAGACTCTTAGCACGAGCCAGACAGAGGCATAGACTGAGGCTTCTTTAGGAAAGATAGACACATTCAAGAGAGAAACACAGCTGTCTTAAGAGAAAGAAGCAGCCAGGGGGGCCAGACTGGAGGTGGGTCCAGGGTGGAGTTGCACAATTTCATGCCAGTTCTCCGGAGCCTGTGTGTTTTCCTCAGTTTACCAGGGTGTAGGCGAAGGACACAGGCCCAAGGCGCGGGCCACGGGCACACAAGCCAAAGGTGCATGCATTGCTCAACTTTTCCATCTGTGCCCTCCACATCTCAAAGACTTGAGGGTGTTTCCCCCAGGGTTCAGTATTTCCGTCTTTATCCTAAATCCCTGTCTCACAAGGACCAGGTGAGGTGTTGCACACTGGCTCTTGCCATCTGTGTGCACAGTCCTCCTTACATTTGTGCCACCACATTCCCCACCAGAACGTCTCCTGCTGCTGCCTGTGAAACGTGTTCTGACATCCACAGCTTCCACAGAGGAGGCCCGCAGATACCACCCCAGCTCAACCAGAGCCAGCTGGGAAGCCCAAGCAGACCCTGCCCCTCCCTGCACAAGGAGCACGTCCCAGCCCTCATCTTCAGGCTGAAGGAATGAGACCCTCTCACGCCTCACTGCTGTCCCCAAGATGTGGTGCCACCTCAAAGGCTCTGTGTCAATCCACTGACTGCGTGTGCACCCTGTGGCTCTGCCTCCACACCGAGAGCCAGGCTCAGGAGATGCCCTGTCAGACCACCATCAGCTCCTTGCTGAGAGGATGGAGCAGATGCAGAATGCAGCTGTCAGGCCCAAAATCGCCACTGAGACACAGCAGCAGGATTTCCCTTCCCTAGCAACAGAAGGTAAAGCCACCATGAGAGGAAAGAAATCCCAGCCAGAACACTGATCCTCAGCAAAACATCAATACCCCCAAGTAATCACCCTTGGTGATGCTGTCCCCGGTGGCTCCACTCCCACAGGTCTGCTTGCTAAAAAACCTCACTCAGAAGACCCTGTGCTACCCAAAGTTCAGTCCCTGTCCCAGATGCTAATCCAATAACAAAATCATGGTTTTGAGAAAAGAGAAAAAGAAGTTTTATTGTTTTGCCAGCAAAGGAGAAGCACAGGGCACTCCTGTCCCAGAGGCTGTGATTGTTCCCATCAGGGGAACAGAGGGGTTAAAAGAAGCTATTCAAATGCTCCTTTCGAGGTGTGGAGGGTGATTCACTTTTAATGTGGGAGATAGCCATCACTTAGATCCTCTGGGGCCATCCTGAAGTATGAAACACTTGGTACCTGCTGTAGGTACGTGGTCAAAGGCAGATATTGGCCTAGGATAGGAACATCTATGTACCTCCCTCCCTCTGTTAGGATGGGGAAGAAGAGCAGGAAAAGAAAGCATGTCCATGTTTATTTTAAAATAAGCCTCAGTGGCACAGCAGCAAGGGTGGACCACTGTTACAGTCAAAGACAGTGGACTAGCACCCCACCAACAAAGAGCCAAAAAACGGGACTGGAAAACCAAGCTCTGCCCAGCTCCCGGACCAGGACAGACTTTGGGAATTGGGTGCTATTTACAGCTCACAGAAAATCTCAGGCAAACTGTGGCCAGCAGCCACCGTGTCCACTGGAACTTCTGAGGACAGACTATTCAGGGGACCTGCAACTCTCACCAGCTCTGGGAGGGAAGCGGAGGCTCCGCTATGCTCCAGTGTGGACCAAAGGCACATCCAAAGTGGGTCAGGAGTCACTCCAAACTCCAATCCGTGAAACTGGGCCATACAGAGTTTTCAGATTCTTTACATTTAAAAAATTTGAAGGTTAACATCAAATAATCACCATAGAAAATAATAATCCAATATGCAAAGGTTTTATATCATTAGGCTGCATGAGCTTAAGCTAAGGAGAGAAAGAACTGAAACTTTCAAAGACAGATATTGGCCTAGGATGGGAAAAGGATAATCCTATACCCCTCCTCCCCAGGTTAAGGAGGGGAAGAAGAAGAGGAAAACAAAACAGGTGAGCCCCACACACACCTGTGCCTGCCCTGCACCTCCCCCACACCTGCACCAGTGCCTCCCCTGCACCTGCAGTTCTCCCAACCTTCGCCTCCCCTGCACCTGCACCTCCACCCACCTGTGCCTGCCCGGCACCTGAGCCTTCCTCACACACCTGTGCATCCCCAGCACCTGATTTTCACCCACATGTGCTTCCTCTGCACCTGCACCTCCATCTACCGATGCCTCCCCTGCACCTGCACCTCCACCCACCTGTGCCTGCCCTGCACCCACACCTCTCCCACCTGTACGTCCCCTGCACCCACACCTCCCAGCCTGTGCATCCTGGCACCTATACCTCACATGTACCCATATCTTACCAGTGCCTGATCCAGGTTCCACCTGTTCCTGGCCCCGGATACAGATAGGACCAAGTACACTCAGTCATCCAAGCATGGGGAAGGTCTTCAGGAGTGAGCTCCACTGAGGTCTCTGGTCACGATGGTGGCCAATTCCAGACAGACTTCAGAGAAGAAGGGGCCCAAGCCCAGGGTGTGACCACACCAGTGAGTCACACATAGTTACAGGCAGCACCCAAGACGTGTGTGCAAGGGTGACAGAGGCTGTGGTTTCTTTCACACACCACTCTGGCAACAAAGAGCACGGTTCTGATGAGTCCAGAATTGGCCGCCACGGAAATGACCCCCAGCCTCTCCTGTCCAGGCTTTCCCGGGTGGAGACACCTGCTTCCCCAGAAGGCCCCAGAGTGACCCACAGATGTCGGGGCAAGTTGTCAGTCAGGAAAGGACAAAGGGGTCACTCCTTGACGGGAAAGGACACTGTCCTGCAGCGGAGCCCAGTTCATGGCCAAGCAGGTCTCTAGCAACACATAAGACACACAAGACAGGGGATTCTTGAGCCACCCTCAATGTCACAGGGCCCCTTAGTCATTGGCCAGCTGCAGAATTGTAGCTGAGGCTGTGTCTCTGTGACACTACTGAAAAAATGTCCACCAAAATATCCCCACCCTGGCAGGCCAGAGCCCGGCCCTCACACCAGGCGAAATGCCCAGTTCTGAATGGGGCCACAACATCGCAAGGCAGGAGTTACAAAACATTGCAGCACAGGATCCTTGGGAAGCAGGGATGGCAAAAGCAAGACCCCACCCCATGGATCCAAGAGACCAGGGAGGGAGCCTGTACCTGGGGCTTCTCCCCCAAGTCCTAAGCAGGAGCTCCCAGGCACCCCAGTGGACTGCTGGTGTCAAACTCAGATCCCCTTCAGGGCTGGAGAACAAGTGGGGACCACAGCTGAGGACTCACAGATCCCTTCATTGGGACCTGTGAACTCCCTAGGATTGAGGGAACCACAATGATGCTGGGGAAGGTCCAGCACACTGGCAATGCAAACCCTGTGGGTCACAGTCTTCCTGGTCCTGGCATTAAATGTCAACATCCCAACCACCAGACACCAGATCACCCCACACCACCAGACACCAGATCACCACACACCACCAGACACCACCTCACCCCACACCACCACCCAATACATCACCCCACACCAGCAGAAAACACCTCACCCACACCACCACCCAACACCTCAA
>PVKS010050794.1:0-11403 GCA_004027875.1 Aplodontia rufa
AATACAGCCAATATTTTTAAGTATGGTTGTTAAGGAAAAGGATGTTTTTCCTTAATCAGCATATATTGTGAAGTCAGCAAAAGGCCGCTCTATAATGATACCAGACTTTTTAAGGCCAAGGTATAAAAATTGAAAAACAAACTAGTGGGCAAAAAATCAAAAGGGTTACTCCTGGCAAGCAGAGAAGCTCTTGGTTAGGGCAGCTGGGTGTGCACAGGCAGACCTGGGTAAGGAGCTGAGTTTCCTGGAGGGCAAGGGTTCTCGGGTGAGCAGCTGGCCTCTGACCCTGGCACTCTGCTGGGCATCCTGCCTGGAAGATGGGGTCCCTCAGGGGACCAGGCACCACTGGCAGGGGTTCAATGGGCCTTGCAGATGTCCATGCACTTGGCTCTCCTCACCTCTCACTGCCCACGACCTGTGGGTAAGCTATAAATAAGCAATTTACCTTTGTCACCTCTGTACCCACTCCAGTGCAAGACAATGTTACTTGAAAGGATAGGCTTTTTAATTTCAAATCCTGTCCCTCTGCTATGGTAATAAGAGCTGAAGAGTGAAAGACAGATTATTTTGCATGTCTACCTCTTTCTCCTCAAAGATATTGAAGATCTTTGTTCGTGAGAGTTCAAAATGTTTACTGCCCTGGGGTCTACTAGGAAATCATCCATTAAGACCTCTTTGAAATCTCAAAAATCGAAAGGAATTTGCAGCTTTTAATTAAGGCTTGACCAGGGTTACTATTAAAAGGGGGGGATCAGCAAAACAAGTAATAACGAAAAATATGCTATTTGTTATTTGTTCCTCACCTATATTTATCCACTCACTACAAAGGTATTTGTAGCATGTTAAATACAAATTATACCTAAAATAGAGCGACTAAAATTCAAAAGGAACAGTTAAGCTACTGAAGTAATGACATAATGAATCATACTTTTGTAAAACATAATAATAACTTTATCTTTAAGCTTCTACAAATAATGTTTAAGGAAGGAGTAGATGGATTAGATTAGATGAGAATTGATCCTTGATTTTGGATGAAAGAAAGCACATGACAATGTCGTGAAACACATCTTAAAAAATACTTTATTGAAGAGTTGTGTATTCCAATCACAAATGCACATGTAGTAACAACATGCTATGCCCTGATCCTAATCCAGAATCACCCCATGTCACCCACATCCCAGTCTTTTGACTTCTATATTTCCCCCAATAACAAATATAAAAGTCTTTATGACTATGTCTCTCTCTCTCTCTTTCTATATATGTATACACAGGATTGTGCGTTTTCCAGAATTAAATGATTGCATAAATATTATTGGCTTCTTGGGGGAGTAAAGAGTAAGATACATTGTAGATTCCTCCCCAGATCCCTCCCTGTCATCCCTCCCTCTCCTCTCTTTAATTGACTTCATTCTATAAAGCACACTTCATATATGGATCCCAACGGAAAGACATTCTGCTGGACAATTTTGAGCATAATTTACAGGAGAATTTCCTGTCTGGGTCAAATTCCATTATTAACCATCCCTCAGAGTACCATGCTGCTCTCCTTCAAAGTACTTATTGGAATTGTAATTTGTGTGGTTATTTTTAGTATTTTGAACTAAATGTGAGTCCTGTGAGAGCTGGCTCGAGGAAGCTCTTGGTAAAGGTTTGTGGAAAGTTTCACCCTGTGTGATGAATTTTCTACGAGAGAATCAGGATAATATAATTGTGTTGTTTCGGTTTTTGATGACATGGTTCTTCAGGAAAATGGCTTAGAAAATCTAGAGGAATGTGTAACTCATGTGTTCCTTATCTAGTTCTTTCAAATATTGGTTGATAAATTCTGGCAATTGCCAGCCCATGGAAAATTAATCTGCTGTCAAATTTTCTGAAAACAAAATACTTGAACTGTTAATTCTTGGAAGAAATATCTGCAGCAAGCTGGAGTGGAACCAGGACCGGTTCTTCTGTGGGTACTCAGAGGTCTGGGTGGTCCTCTGGCCAGAGTGCAGAGCTGTGTTCCTGTCCTGGGGCACTGTGGGGCCAGCAACGTCTGAGTCCAGGTCCCAGTTCTGCCACTTGATTCAAGGGATGTTGGGCAATTGAGCCACAGGTTCATTAACTGTAAAGTGAGCAATGAAATCAGCTACTTCTCAGAATTGTTGTAGAGATAAGTGACAGTGGATGAAAAATGTCCAACACGAGAACATAGACATTTTCTGTGGATGCTTTTTCTGCAGGCCATCTAGTCGATTGAGTCAAACAATGTCAGTGGACTTTCACAAAGGCACACCTGATTCCTAGGGCCATACTGGAACTGAGAAGACTTTGGGGTCAGTAACATATAAGTGATAGTTTTCCAGAAGTTTCCACAATGCCATCTAGAGCTCAGATATTGGTTTCTGAATTAGGAGTAAGATGAATAAATCAATAAGTTTGGATCAAAAACCATTGATTTTGGTTTAACTGTGGCTTGAGTAAATAAAACCATAGGAACAATAAATATTGAGGCTCATTTTAGCTTTTGCATTATCTTTTCCAAATCTATGGGCTCACGTCATGAAATCTGGACTTTTGATTACCCTTGAAGATTAGTGAATTTACCATTAAATCACAGTTATGCCCCAAACCTGTCCCGACCCCTTCTTGTCTTTATTTAGCATATCTTAAAAGACTTCTCTGTATGCTGAGGCTTAGGTAATGCACCATAAGATTTATTTGCCCACAAATTTAAGTATTTAGTGGAAAGAAAAATATTAGTTATTATCATAGCATATTTTCCAGTAAATCTTTGCATTCCTGGAAGCTAGCAGGCACGCATTGAACTGGGTGAATAAATGAGCAAGAGCCCTCTGTTTGGTTTCACTCAGAATGAACCTGAACTTTCTTATAGCCTCAGTGCCCCTATCTTGCATTTCTGCTTTAGTCCCCAAAATTGAGATATTCAGGATTTCCTTTATAAGAAATCCATGTGTCATGGAGAGTAAGCAACTCTCTTTTTGTTCAGGAAACGAATTTAGATCTTAATAACTTACACTCTCCCATCTGTTCCAACTATAATTTGTACACAAAATTTATCATTTTGACAAGGTGATGCCGGGTCAGTATCACTGGCAGGAATGGCATGAGTGCCCACTCTCTTCTGAAAAGTCATCAGGTCCTTTGTCAGGGGGAGCAGGTCACTTTGTTAGTCTAGAGGGCCACCCGGTGATAGGGAAAGAAGGGGTATGTAGTCCTTTTCCAGAAGTTTCCACAATACCATGTAGAGATCAGATACTGGTTTCTGAATTAGTAGTAAACGAATACTACTACTCAGAAGTAGTAGCGTGATTCTTTTAGAAACCATATAAAATATGTCTCTATTCCTAAATCTTCAACCATTTATCCTAATTGTATAAAAGCAATTCAAACAAATGAAATAGCTCAAGCTTGGGAAATAAAAGGTTTCCTTTGGGAGGGATTTGAAGTCAAAATGGGTGTCTGTAAGCTCTGTTTCAAAATGTTTGAAAAGGAACTTGGATTAAGGAGAATAGGAAGTCGGGGTTCTAGACCCCGGCTGCACATTATAAGCAAATGGTAGGACCTCAGGTGGACCTTCCTTCAAGTCCGTGACTGTCTCTTTAAGAGGGGCTTGCAGCAGTCAGCACGGGAAACATCAGGTGTTCTGAGAGTGTCCTTGGTGTCCTGCTGTGCTTTGCAGCTGCACGTCACTGTGTGCTTATTAGTGCTGATAAAATATGTTACTAATTAAAACAACAACAACAAAAAGATTCGGTTGAAATCTGAAGATTGTAAATACCACTGCAGAAACAAAGAAAATTTGAATGCAAAAGAAAACAACAGAGGGAGGGACTGCCAGTGAGCAAGCGTGCTCCTGCCGCTCCTTGAACTGGGGTTCTGGAGGCTCCCTTTGAGAGCCAAGTCAAGACCTTCTGCAGACACGGATCTCCAGTGCCTCTGTGCTCAGGGACCTGGTTTGCAGGGGACCTGGTTTGCAAGAAACCTGGTTTGCAGGGACCCTGAGCCTCTACAGACAGATGGGCGCAACCCAGGGAGAGTAGGGTTGGCGTGGAGAGAGGTTAGAGGAGCGAAGGTGCCTGCGCCCACCAGGGGCCAGGCGAAGGCAGAACCTCGGTCCTGGAGGGTCTCAACCTCCAGACTCCAGCAAAATGGCACATTGCACTGAATCTTTCCAAAGCTTAGCTCCAACGCCAGCTTCCAGACAGTTCAATTTCTCCTATTTGGATTCCATCACAGAATTTCCTTAAAGAAGCTCTTGAGAAATAAGTGGAGTCTTAGGTGCTGCTGAAAGGCAGTGGCCATGTCCCAGGTGGGGCTTCCCACACAGGTGACCAAGGTGGCACTAGGGTTTACAGAACTGGGCCCTGCCAGTCTTGTATGAATCTGCTGCTGTAAAGATGACCCCTCAGGACATGCCATACATCATTTTTGTTTTTTAATCCAGTTCCTGAAACTTAAAAGAGTGAGGCTGAGAGGTAACCAGGCCAACTCAGCCCTCCAAGTGCCTCCGAGACTCTGCCTGTCCCACCTCACCTCCCCACATGATGGTAAGACCAGAGTAAGAAGAGACCCAACGTGCGCAAGGCTTCCGAAGGAGTCTCCCTGACCTTTGCCACCAATGCCTCTTCTTGCTCTCTGTGAATGAGCCCTCCGGTCCCAGAAGGGAAGCAGGGAGTGTGCTTAGCTCAGCCGCCCCAGCAGCCTGGGTGTGCTTCAGAGGTCTCAGGAATCTCCCCCTGCCTCCCAGAGACTTTTGGTGGTTTAACTAAATGAGTGCCTGACATGTCAGTGGGACAGTGCGAGAGGGACGGTTTGCATGTTAGCTTGGGATCTGTCACAGGCCTTATATACCCCAAAAGAGATCCACTGAGGAGGAAAGCGACATGTCCGAGTCCTGCTGGCCTTGTCACATGGGAACACAGGGCCCCACTACCGTTCAAGTCCTCTCCACTCTCCAGACTTTTAAGTTTAAACCTAATGTACTTCTAGCACAAAGAGCAGACCTTTATTTTAAGGAGGATCATAAAACCATTATTCTAGGACATTCACATGAGCAAGATTTTATTTTAAAGGAAAAGATTAGCAGATAAGCCACGTTGTATCTTTTATTTCCAACTACAGGCATATTTTAACTGTCAGGAACATCATTACCACATTTTTAAATAATCAGATCTAGAATCTGTGCTTATTAAAGGTAACACAACACCATGAGCCTCATCTTGGGACTACCTCACTCACTGTATTGGTGGAGAGAGAAGAATCCTTATTTCATAGACCTAGATGGTGACATCTTCTAACTAACTTTTGAGAGATACTTTTCATGCCATAGGGTTTGGAAACTTAGGGAAACAGAAATTTTAACATAGCAATTTAAAAGAACGTGATTCATTGCTTAGATTCCAGCATTACACATTTGATTTTTTTCACTACAAAAGAAAAACATTTTGAACTAGTGGGAGTAGCATAAGACTCCTAAAAAAATCTCTCATTAAAGTGAGTTTGAGCCTCAGACATCTAAGACAAGGAAATGATACTGAGCCTGTCTTTTCATGGCCGTGAACTCCTTATCAGCCCATTTCAGTTAAGATGTGTTCCGCATTGGCTCCAATATTTTTATTATGTTTTTATTCCACAAAATCTTTTATGTTTCCTGTTGTATCAAAATGAGCAAAACACTTTCAGATTACCCCTCACGAACAACTATTTCATCGTATTCACATTTTCTCTGAAATACTTTGGTCATATTTTTCTAAGAAATGATTAAAATACAGGTTGACTCTGTTCTTCCCAGACACCTGCACGTTTGCACAGAAACTATCCCCAGGTTTCTTCAAGGACCAGAAAACCTCCCCTCCCACGTTCCGCCAGGAGAAGAAAAGAAATCACAATAAATCTACCCATTCCTAATAACCTCCTCCGCAATTCCTCTGGTGAATGATGTTATTTCCTCCGCCAAGGAGAAAAACCAACGGAATAAGTCAAGGTGGGACCGTGAGCATGAGTGAACTTTTCCCACGGGGCCGTGTGTCTTCCAGTCTGTCCACAGAACCCAGGCTGGTGGGAAATTGGAAATTAGATTTATGAGAAATCGATGCTGATTCCTGAGTTTCCTCAGTTTGCACCAGAGCCCACTGTTGCTGGGGGGGTGAAGCTGAGAATCTGGGGTGAGGAGCTGGAGAGAGTCCTCGTTCTCTGGGTTTCAGGACCTGACATCAAATACAGGGGTCGGTCAGCCTGAGGCTGAGCTGCATTCTGGCGCAGAGGGAGGGTGATGCAGGAGCTTTAAGAAGCTGGGGTGCAGGAAAGCAACCCACAAAGAGGTACGCACACCACACCTGAGCTGCAGGAAAAGCCAGCCCTGGGGTTTAATTGCACTCCCCCGCAGGCCCAGCCCGTTGGTGGCTTCTAGGTGTGAGCAGGGAGGACCCTAACAGAACGCCTGTGTTCCTCTAACCCAGGAAAGGAAATCCAACACTCTGGAGCCTTTGCCCTGTGAACAAGCTTCACTGTATTCCGGGAGAAACAGGCTGACATTTCAGGGTTTGCTGCGGTGGCAGGAACGTTGAGAATGTCCCTAAGAGAATGTAACTCTTCATCAGGACTTGTTTATTCACACTGGGAGCCAGGGCAGGTCACACTGGCTGCTTGGTGCCGTTGGGTCTGCCTTGCCACAGTCCTGGACAGGAAGTCCTTAAGATTAAAGATTATATTTTTATGGTCTCAAGCCTGCTTACTCCAAGCTATTAACTGAAGAGAAATGTAACTGGGAGTCAATTTGTAGAAAGGCTATTAACAACCATTTGTGTGAGTGTCATAAAGAAGAATAGGAGGAAGCCAAGGTGGAGGAAAAGAAGGAAGAATCCAACTAATTTTATTGTTTGGGTATTGGAATAAGAGTCTTTGTGTGATGAAGCAGAATTTTCTCATTGTACATCAGCATTGCTCATGCAATTAAAACAAAACTGAAGCAGTGTGGTGGTGCATGCCTGTAACCCAGTGGCTCAGGAGGCTGGGGCAGGACGATCAAAAGTTCAAAGCCAGCCTCATCAACTTAGTGAGGCCCTAAGCAACTTAGTGAGACCCTGTCTCAAAATGAAATATAAAAAAGGGCTGGGGATGTGGCTCAGTGGTTAAGCACCCTTGGGTTCAGTTCCCAGTGCCAAAAATAAATAAAAATTGAAACAATTTGATAAGGTGGCTGGAGCAGTGGCTCAGCGGTTACGGGGCTTGCCTGGCATGCACAAGGACACAGGTTTGAACCCCAGCACCACATACACAGCTAAGAGCCAGAGCAATGAAAACCAGATGAAAAATTAAATAAAATTGATTATCTCTCTTTCGCTCTCTCTCTTTAATAATAATAATAATAATAATAATAATAATAATAATAATTTGATAAGCAACTTAAGATATTAGGGTACTAACCAGCTAAATAAAGGATTTCATCTTACCTGTTGCAGCTACCTCTCACAAAGCGCTTTTCCCAAAAAATAACATGTTGTCAAATGGAAGCAAGCAGATATTTCTATGAAGTAAGGCTGCGTGTGACAGTGTGCACGAAGGAAGCGGACCCATCTGTCGTTTCTCAGCCAGCCTCCATGCTGAGGCTTCTTCTGCCCTTGCTTAAACGCAACATGCCTTGAAAATCTAGTTTCTTCAGTATAAGCATGGTGGCTGACACGTTGTTTTGCATTTCATAAACATGCCACTTGGGTTTACAGTTTTACATTTATTTGTCAAGGTAAGCTTACAAGGCGCTGTGACCAATTAAATTAGATTAGAAAAAGTTCTTTAACTTTTCAGAGAGAATCATTGCTAATACAATATGCATGTTGATTGTATAATGGTTTTAGGCTCATAACTTTGAGGGTAAATTTAGAGAGATTTGGGAATTTTGAATGTGTGTATGCTTATGGAATATGTCTATCCACAGCAGAATGGGGAATTGCATTAAATTTGTGAAGAAAGTTTTAAGACATTTGATTCCTTCTAATTCTCTGTCAAACTTCAATGGGTCACAAGAATCTTCCAATAATCCTTAATATGGAAAGGAATTTAATTAATCTAATAAACTAATCAAATAATTCCTGTGTTTTCAATGAAGCAATGGCTTATGAACAAGTAACAGTAATTGCATACATTAATTTAGTGTTCATTTCAGAGGGTGAAAAGTATGGCATTAGTAAAAGAAATCCTTCCTAAAAGGACTAGAATAGCAGATTCTAGTTTGGGGAAGGAGAAGAACTCTACAAATTTTTAAAATAACATTTGATTTAAAAGCCGATATGCATTCAATTTGGAATATCTGAGGAGAAAAGAAAAAAAGGTAAAAGAAGAAAATAACAGTTGTCCACAATCTCTCTGCCCAGCAATAAGTGCAAATAATTAGGTGCCCCTATGTTCAGCTCCTTCTCCACACACTCAGTATCTTCAAGGATCTCTGTATTAATCCGCCAATGTCGGTAGTTTTCAAAATGGGCTTTTTTGTAATATTTTCATATACTATAATGAGCACATTTTATTTAATCAGCTTCCTATTGTACCCTTTAGCTTTGCTTTATTTATACATATAACTTAATACATACATATATATGTATATTTTTACCAGATACTTTGAGAAGTTATATCATAGTGTTAACCTTTTTGGGCTCCTGACAATGTTGTTATGTTTGAGAGGCAATTTAATTTTGACGACAATGCATTTTTAAATCTTTTGTTCCCTTCATCCTGTCCTCCCAATACTTCATAACAGATTTCTCCATTTGAAACCCTCTTACCATGCTGTTCTATTAGCTAACATGGAACTGCTGAATTTATTTTGGAGTTTATACTTCAGAAATAGTTCTGAGCAGTTGTCTTTATGTCACTACTTGGATCATGTGGGTTTTTCAGAACCCAGGCATTAACTTCATCCATTTTAGGGCATAAGAATAATTCTTAAGTAGGAAAATAAATCACCCCTGTGCAAATTTCCTTGGACACCCTGGATGTAACTTCCTTCCAGTTGGTAGAAGCCAGTTGTGCATTTGTCAGACAGAGCTAGTAATGCTTGCGTTTCTGTTATTTTGTTCCATTTCTGTGTTGATACAGATTATTTGTCATGAACAGAATGTGGACGCCCTAGGCCAGGGTCTGAGCCACTTGGGCTTTGGGGACTCGAGGCTGTGCCCCTGTGAGCATGAGTGAGGGGTCAGGTTGGTGGCCATGCTTGCCCATGGGGTGTGCTGTGCAGGGGAATTTGCTTAGCCCAGGTAGGCTCCTTGCTGACACCTGAACCTTTGTGGTCACACTTTCAAGGACAGGATGGTTCTCATGGCTCCTACAAGTAGCCAGTGAGATGTGAAATAGGTCCCATGGCGTGCTGAAAGTTCTGCGGTGCTTTTGGGCCGCATCAATGAGCTTTGCTCCTGTCCTCGACATCAGCTTAGGCCAGCAGAGGATCAACCCTGCATAATTGTTCTCCTAAGTTTGCTCTCTGCTTTTTCCTGTCGCTTTCTTTTTGAAAAGGAGAAAATAAGCAATCGTTACCCTCATCAGATTCCCCAAATTTCTTATTCTTCAAAGCTAAAGTCATTACAGATAACACAGCACAGGTTAAAAAAAACAAAAACAAAAACAAAAACAAAAACCTGAGCAGTGTGGCCAGCTTTAGTCTGACAGCTGTTCCTTCTGTGAATACACTCAGAGCATCCTCGCAGCCATCCACACGGGCAAGTATATTACACCCAAGATCAGACTGTAGCCAGAGCCACTCTAAAACAGAAGGAAAAAAGCCCCCTGATAAAAGGCATGTGTAATTTTCTTAACCTGAATGCAGTAAATTAAAGAAAATAAACCAGAACGATCACAGAGTAAAGAAAAAAAAAAAAACCTCAAACAAAAAACTGCCCCAGCTAATTAAAATCTTAACACTCCCCCCACCCTGCAGCTTTGATTGACACTTCATAGTTAAGCAGGTCCATTGGTTTTTGGGGCCAAAGTTCCCACAGCATAAAAATAGCACAATAGCCCCTGCTTGGCAGCCTGTGGACAAGGCAAGCAGCAGGGAGAAGCCTGAGGAAGCAGCTGCTGAGGATTCACTTCTGACCTGCGGGCGCTCTCTGGGGTGGCCAGGCTCCAAGCCTCTCACTGGCCCTCCAAGTTGCTTGCTATTCACAGGGCAGGAGCAGGGCAGCCTGGGTCTCCGCCGCTTCAAGAAGCAGCTGCTTCGATTGCCTGTGTCGGAGCACTGAGCTGAGCACTGCGTGGTGGCCTGCGCTCAGGATGGCGGTCCGTCCAGGGGAGACTTTTATTGCTGGTAATCCTTTAAGATCTCCAACACCAATTGATCATCTTTACTTCTAGCTATTGTCAACACAGATGGTGCTGGGCTTGGAATGCAGAGGCGACAAATCCTGCTTGTGTTTATTCAATTTGTACTTTTGTACTGGAGGTTTAGTATGAGTGCTAGTGAAAAAGAAAGCGTGTTTCCATCAGATGTTATCTGCTTGTTAACCCTGCTGCGGCACCTACAGACTCAGAAATGGGCTAATGATGCATAGTGAAGCAAATTCTGTATTATAAAGTTACGTATATATACACATAGATACACAGGTAGCAATATGTATATGGTTTGTCCATGAAAGAAAAGCTTCAAGATCAGACTTGGTTTACAGTTAAGTTCTCACTCCTTTATGTTATAGCTATATTACTAATGGAGTTTGAAATTGCTTTCTTGTTTGAAAGTGTGTGTGTGAGTCTAAGATTTTGACATGGTCTTCAAAAGCAGCGTTAAGGAACTTGTTGCTGATGACTCACAGGATGGCTCTGTGAGAGTCATGGATTCTCAGGAATGAAGACTTGGGTAGGTCGTAGGACTTTGGGCTGGAGCATGGTGCCTGTGACCTTGAGACAGGGGCTGTCACCCCGCAGGGGGAAGCCCTGCAGGGGTTTCTCAGCTCGGCCACCTGAGCCCCAGGGCAGTTCTCTGCTGTTCCTCCTCCCTGACCTTCTTCTTTGAATTTAATTTAATTTAATTTTTATTAGGTGAATATGGAGTTACAATTGAGGGGGAAACATTGTCAAACAATCAAGAACAAATGTAACTATATACATAGTTATCCAAGGCTAATGCCATGTCACGGATGCCCCGCTTGGGTTCCCCATGTTGCTGTTTCCCCCAGAAGACCCCCTGAGTTAAATGGATATCTCGTGGAGATCAGAGATCTCCTTCTGAGATGATTCCCCCATATTCCACCCTCCAGTCTCCTAGATATCCTTCCTAAGCCCTCCTCCCTACCTGTCCCCCACCCTATGCCTCCAGGTATCCTAGGCAATCATCCCCCTGTTGCGTTAAGCATCATACAATTTGAGGTTATTATTAGCTACAACTAAGGCTGTTATCTTCTGGTTTACTCTACC
>PVKS010050795.1:0-11401 GCA_004027875.1 Aplodontia rufa
GAAAACAATACTGGGGGTCTGAACCATGGCAGGGGACTTTGGAATAGAGAAAAGGAGTGAAAATGAGAGAGATCTGATAGACAATGACATCTTGTGCCTAGATTTGCAAGTAGTGAAAGAAAATAATTGAAAAAAGTTTCTAGGTTTTAGCTTGTGCAATTGTGCAGAAATGATACAAAACATGATATAAAGAAAGAAGCTGGGCCTGCTGGAGTGGTGGATGCCTGCTGTATTTATGTCCATGTCACAAAATCTGTTACATTCTCTCTTCTTCCACAAGTCAGTCTACACTGTGGGAAAATTACATCCAAGTCTGCTATTTAACCACTCTGATCCCTATAAAGATTCTCCACTATCTACAAAATAAAGGGAAAAGTTCAACTGCAGAACCTTAAGTCTTTGTGATTTGTTCTCCAGCAATAAAATTATCCTAAAGGGAGTAAATGAATTTTTAAAATGAGTGTATTGAATTTGTAGAACTTGAGAGCTACAGAAATTGAAACATTTGGGAAGCTGTTGGATGAATCTGGAGCTCATGGGAGAGGTCTCAGTAGCATGAGCAGATGGAGAAGAGGGAAAGATGGAAGAGGTGCCTTGCGGGGAGTCAGCAATGTTCAGGGAAAGAGGGTATGGCAAGCCCAGACCCAGGCAGTGCTTATAACAATGGGTGTCCCTTCTGCTGAACAAGTCCAAGCAACAGGACCTTTCAGAAATCTAAAAATACTTCAGCCAAACTAAGGGATAGAATTAAGGCTCTTATTATAGATGAAGAGTCAAGGTGCAAGAGGTATATCTGCAACTCAGGTCTAGACAGGCAAATTGTTTTGATCTCAGACTCTGAGCTCAGCATGAACTCGAATAGATGGACAATAAGGCAGAATGCAAGTGCAAGCTGACCCAAAATATTACTATGCACACACAGTGGGCTTCTAGCGATGAAACTACCCCTCCAACTACAAGCTGGTAGACTAGAGGCTACTCCTTGCTCTGTTAACAACTGGTTTAGACATACTGTGTAAAGCTATGTCTGTAAGGAAAGGTTTAAGGGCAAGCAGCTAAGTGGGTCTAGGAAGGCAGAGTTAGCTCAAATCATGTCATTCAACCAAACCACATCCAAGTTGAGGTTAAACCTATATCAGAATTTCCTTTTTCAGAAAGTGCTCAAATTAGATTACGTTTTCTTATTTAGACTTTGCAATTCAGTGATATTGGTATAGTCATGTTTTTTGATCTGCCTTGTAAAACTGCCAAACTCCTACATGTAACTGCAGATTCATCTTGAATTAAGTTACCACTGACAACTCTAGAAACATTCAATCACCTTCTTCCCCTTTTGGTGGCACAAATATAATTCCCATTATCTAATTATAAAATTTGTCATCCTGAATTTCAGTATAATTTATGTGACATGTCTTTATTTTGATATCTCTGATACCTTAAAGTAAGAAATCAATAAGCTCTAGTTGGTTAAAAAGTAAAAATAGTGATGACCCCTTGGTTAATGTTTTGACTTGTACATCTTTGTCACTGATCTTTTAATTGCTGATCTACTGCTTTTTCATTTAACCTCCCAAATTTCAAATTGTTAGTCATATGCACACACATGAACAAACACACATTTTTGTTGGTTTAATAGTCAAGCACATTCCTTCTCCATGAGGTTGGTGTGTTCTTGTTTTAACAAGCTCCCTCATAACCTTCATCATAATCTGTTTTGATTAGGTACATTCTAGGGAGGAAAAAAATAAGCTGTGATTCTCAAATTATATTTGGCAGAGTATAGCATGTTTTTTTCTCTCTCAGTACCAAACTGAAAAAATTCATCTGATCATATTTCCAAAATAATATAAGGTTTAAAAAATACAGAAATGTTCTTAGCTTTAGCCTAAGCTGCCCTTGCCACTGGGACTTGGATGTGTTTGAGTTTGACTGTTAAGCCAGTGGGACCAGCAGCCCTCTGACATCTAGCTGAATGAATTCAAATGCCTGTGGGAGAGAAACCTACATGAAGGAGGATGGGTAAAAATGTTCCAAGGACTTTCTGAGATCTTTTGGGTTCCCCAGACCAGCATTGACAGTTCATATTTGAGCTCTTGGCAAGAAGGTGGGACCACAAAATAAGATGTTTACACAATGAGTCTAGAGTCTCCTGGGAGGATCTATAGCACAACTGGTTCTGTGTTCATGCTAAGGAGACAAAGTATTTAAGAGGAATCTCCTAGCCATGTTTTCACTAAATTCAGCAGTAAAGCATTGGTATATTGAGATTTTCACTCCGGTATTGACACAGAATGTAGATTTTATGGCATGAACATAGGTATTCCATGGTGGACACAACTACATGGGCAAGAATGTGACTTTCCAAACTGTAATCAGGTAGCAGACACTGAAGGTGGTACCAGAGCAGAACCTTGCTAATACCACGTGCCAGGGGATTGTTTGTAAACTCAAATAATAACCTCCATGTCACCCCAAGGAACAACTTGACAAGGTTTTGAAGGGTTTTAGAGATTTTTATTGAAGAAAGTAGCAGTATTTATGAAATGAATACTATTTGTTTCTGTGCTGTCTGTAATCACAAGTTTGCAAAGCCTACAGAAACACACAACATCATATGAGGTGGAGGCATACAGATTTGAAGTTGTGAATCAGATGAATAAGAGATGTTAACATTCTGCCTCATCTACAAGTCTTTCTGTTCAGTTATGTGTTTTCTTTTTCTAAAGCAACTATGTTTCTTTACCTGGATGTTGTATTTGCAAATATTTATCCACTTGTTATACAGTTTTTCAGACTATTAAATATCATAGATATGCTGTAGGATTAAGTAAATATGGACTTGAATTCTATTCTGACTGCTTATTAACTATCTGACCTTTGCTTATTTTCTTAATCTATCTGCTTCAATTTGCTTTCAAGTAAAATATGAATAACATCACATGCAAACGGTCACACATTCTATTGATTTGTTGCAAAAAACATAAAGTAACTATTTCAGTGTTTGAACATAGTGTCCATTAATACTAGCTTTAATATTCATGATCAATATTATCACCTGTTATGTGCACAACATCATGCTATGCCCTCGGAGGAAAACAGTAAAAACAAACCAACAAACCTCATAGTCATTGTCAAGGAACTCAAGTCTTCTTTCCTGCATGGGTAAGAAAGTTAAGACTTTTTTCCCAGAGCACTCATGTCTATTGTTCCTGCCCTCATGTCAGTTTCCTTTCTGTGTTTTTATGCATGGACAGCTGTTAGTTTGTACAGTGAAATAGTGAATATAGCAGGTTGTTCTGTTAATTTCACATGGTTTTATTTCTTTTCATTAATAGTTTTCTCTGATTCTACAAGGAACATGGCAGATGGAGATGGAGAAAAGAAAAGCCTAGAAAGAGTGACTGGCCTGTGTTTTTATAGTCAAAATCACCATCCCGTTGCTGTGGTAGACACTTCCCCCTCATCACATTTTCTAGAGCTGAACTGTTCAGCTCTAGGGACATAGTCAGGATCAGGCATTCTTTTGAATTCAGAGAAAGGGAAACATGAATTATTAATTTCAACTATGAAGGAATTGTTCAAAGAAGAAATAATCAAAAAGGCAACAGGAAAAAAGTAGAGGGCTCCACACCCAGTAGGATGCCTATAATGGCAGAAACAGATAATAAAGTGTTGGTGAAGGTAAGGTGACATTGGAACCCTCCCCACACACAGCTGGTGAGGATGCAAAATGATACAACCCCTTTGGAAAAGAGTCAGGAAGTTCCTCAAAAGGTTAAGCATGAAGCGACCATATGACTCAGCAACTGCACACCTAGACACATACCCAAGAAAAATGAAAACATATGTGTTAACAAAAATGTACATATAAATATATCAATGTTCATGGCAACATTACTCATGATGAGCCAAATCTTGTACTATCTCAATGTCCACTAACATGAGTGGATTGATAAAATGTGGTATAACCCTATAATGGAATGCTATTCAGCAACAAAAAGAAATAACTTACATGTACATACTACAACACAGATGTGCATTAAAAACATTTTGCCAAGTGAAAGTTGTCTGTCACTAAGGACTACAAAGAGTGTGGCTGCATTTCAATGAAATGTCCAGAAGAGAGAAATCAACAGCAGTAGAAAGAATGTCAGTGGTTGAGTAGGGGGTGGTGGCAGTGGGTTGGAGGAAAATGGGAGTAACTGCTTATGAGCATGGGATTTCATTTTGGTCCAATGACGTTTCTAAAATTCATTGTTTTAATGATTGAATTGTATACTTTAAATGAGTGAATTGTGTGTGAGTTATATCTTAGATGAGATGTGATAAATACATAGATACAATATAGATAAACCTCTAACCTGCATCTCACTGTAACACACAATGGACTTTAAAAAATAACCGTGAGATACTAAAACTTTGCCTCTGAAAGAATGGGGACATTTATGTCACAATGCAAACATGAAAGATTTCTTTAAGGCATGAAAAAGAAATCAGAATAAAACGAAACTGCAATTTTGAGCTACATTTTAAGGAAGTGCTTTTCCCTTTGACTTGTTCAGGGTAGGACCTCAGCACCTACGCTGTGATCACAGTCATTTCTACCACAACACTGTATTAGGAGAAGATGGTGTCCTGTGAAAGTGTCAAGTCCAAGAAAATCTGTCCTAGAGTGGCCAGAAGGAAATGCACGGGGTTTCTTTCTCATATTAGTCAAAGGCCTTTAGATCCTGGAGAGGTGAGAATCTCCCAGGAAGTGAAGGGTAACACACACAAAGGTCCCATGTACAACTGAGAGGAATCTAACCTCCTGTGTAAGCTAATTCACTTCCTGACTTCCCTAAGGGGGAACTGGCATTGTCACCTCTTTCTGGAATGTGGAATGAAGTGAACCAGTGTCACCCACTGATGCTCTTGCGAGTCAAGAGCAGAAGACCTTCCAGCAGCAACTGCTGGCTCCATTCTCGTGGATGACCAGGGTGCAGCTCTAGTCTGGGCTCAAGAGACAGAGGATACGTTGGCTGACTTCTGACCACTTTCCAGTCAGATGATTCTGATTTCTTATACAAAATTAGCATAGGAACTGAGGAAATCAAATGAGAAGGACAAAAGTGGAAGAGGAATAGAAAAGCTGAGCACCAACATTATAGTCTTCTCATATTTCTCTGTTGAAAAACTGCCTAGTGGAAACCGTGTCCAGGCTCCTTAATCCATATTATCCTGCTCTATGCTCACAAAACCAATGCACTATATCTTACACTAATTTTACAGATGTGGAAACTCACATGAAGACAGGTAAAGGATTCCCCAAGATCACACACATGAGCTGACAAAGCCACTGGATTTAACATCATACCTAACAATTCAAGATTAGTTCTTTTCTGTATAGCTGCTGTTTCTGATAATTCCATGAGCTATCAAAAATACTTTTTTATGTCCTCCAAATTATTCTAATATTTTCCTGAGATTTGTTACTCTCATGTATAATAATTGTGCTTTTTCTTGAATTCTTGTTGTCTTTATATTTATTTAAATAGCTTGTATATATATTCCCTTTGGAAATACATTTATATATGATTTATATAAATGTAAAATCAGGGCAGAAACTGTGCCCCCTAGATTCCATGTGCATATACTAATTCATAATAGGTGTTCAACATACATTTGTTGAATGGAGGGATTCTTTCAGACATTTCTTTATTTTCTTTCTTATTGTCCTTTTCATTTTGAATTGTTTTCATATGTCAGGCACTTTGCTTAACACAATTCGTGTTATTTCATTTAGATATGATATTGTCTGCCTTTTCCTCTTCAGGAAAGTGAGAAACAAAGACATTGGGTTTTTTTTCCCAAGGTCACAGAGTGTGCTCCTTCATCAGCCTGATCTTAGACTATTACAGTATTTTGCTTCAAAGACCACCCATCAATGTGGTAACAGGACCTGAAGTTGAACCCAAGAGCTCTGGCTCCTTGGCTCCAGCCTCATCATTAGCCCTCCACCAAGGGAAATCAACTAGTCAATAAGCTGTGCATTCTCTTCCAGCCATTTCCCTCCACCTGGGCTAACATGGTATCCCTGGAGTCACTTTCTACCCTGGCACACAAACTCTAAGTTAAAAAGCTGGAGCATCAAACTCCAACATTAGCATGGTAAACACTCCATATAATCACCCTACTACATCATCAGATTGCATTTCGGGAATGTTAATTCTCTCTCTCTCTATTCCTCTCTGTATCCCTTGAGGCTTTTATTTGAGCCTTTCCCTCCCAGCAAAAACCAGATATGTAAGAATGGCATTATGTTTCTTCACAGCTAATAGCCAGACTATGAAATCATCCAGCAAGCAACTCCCAAGACATGTGAATCAGTCGTAACAAATTTCCTTCATTTTTATAACTGGAGATGGAAGAAGGGCCAGGAGGTGGCTGAAGGAGAGAGCTAATGCCAGGTACTGTTAACCTTTTCCCTGGGTAATTGAAGTGAGAGCGGCCTAGGTCAGATTAGAAGCAAGATCTACTTGGAAAAGCTGGGACATAACAGGGTCTGGTCAACCCATATTGGATTGATTATGACACAGGAAGTGAAATCTGACATGGCTGACACTTAACACCCTCACCACATCCTGTCTCCTAGACGATGAGAATAAAGATATTGTATTTTCAGTGGCACTGACATTTTTATTCCTCTTAATGAAAGGGGGGACAACTTTTGGGGACTGGCTGAAAGGATAAGGAAGGAGGGAACACCTTCATAGCCTTTGAGAAGATAGGATATTTGAGGAGGAAGTTGTATAAGGAAGGAAACATTGAACTCTATATTTTGGGTGAATAAAGCAAATTTGCCTCACTTAGCTTGGTAAAGAATAATTTGAGTGAGTGAAAAAAATGTTCAAAACAGAAAAATCTGATATCGATTTCTTTATTACTTAAAATAATTGAGATATTATAGTGTCTCATTCCCAATGTCTTCAACAATTTCCAGAAGAGTAGGTATTTTAAAAATTGCATTGAGTGTTTAAGACTACTTGAGGATACATGGAATTGAAGCACACTTGTGCTTGTTTAGACTAATAGCACACCTTGATCAATGGATGACAAGTTATATAATCCAGCTTAAAGATTTGAACCAATACCTGGAAATCCCCTTCTTGATGGCCCCAGGCCAACCTCCATACTCTTCTAACTGAAAACAAGTAGGAAACTATTTGTTACCATCTCTAGGGAAGTCGTAGCTGTATGTCCCTCAATAACATATTTCTATGCATAAATAGCAGGAAATTATTTTTTCATTTTGAACCTAAATCTCCCTAAAAGAGAGAGCTCTAGTTGCTGGTCCCTTCATTATTCCTCACAAGTACTGAGAAATGAAAATGACCTGGTTGTCTGTCAGGGATGAGTGAATAAATGAAGACAACCATTAGGACTGGGGTGTGGCTCAGTGGTAGAGTGCTTGCCTAGCCTGCCTGAGAATCGGGGTTGAGTCCCCAGTACTGCAAGCAACAAAACAACAAGAAAGAAAGTACAATAAGGAAAAAAAGAAATAGAATCCATTTTTCCATTTTTTCTTCTTTCCATTTTCAATGTGTAAGATCCCATAACTGTATTTGTAGGTATTGTTTTCTTTTTCATATTCTTTACTGTAACTGGCTCCATAGTTCCCTCACAAGAACAAATGCAAACAAACACAAAAACCCACCCTTATGGTTAACTAATTTGCTGAGGCTAGCTTTGAACTTGTGATCCTCATGCCTGTTTCCCTAGCTTCTGGGATTATAAATGCGTGCCACTGTGCTCAGCCTCATGTATTTTTCTTAGGAGAGTACTCTTTTTTTTCTTTTTTCTTTTGGCACTGGTTACTACTACAGTTCACACATAGACGCAGGCACAGACACACACACACACAGACACACACACACACACACAACCCTTGTGGAAACTATCCTCTAAGTTCATCTTACTATTTGTATAGAAACAGCATTCATTAGTCCATTTGTTGGTGGAAGATACTTGTATGCATTAAGAAAACATCCAGGAACCAGTTGATTAATCTTACTTTGCTTTCTCTTGAGTCAACTCTTGGGTTGTTGAAACGTCATAGGACTTGGGAGTCAAAAAGGCAAAAATTTAGGTAGGAAAGAACTGCCAATAATATTTGGTTTCCAGACAGGCACCGGGTCCTCCCAGGGCATTGGTCAGCTCATCAGAGGAAGCAGTACACTATTTCTGTACCAGGGTTCTTATGGTGATATAAGGAATCATGCAATTGTAGAGGTAAATACTTCATAAACTTCGCGGTTCTACATGTTAAGTTACTGAATATGTAGAATGAGCAGGAAGTCATTAGCCTGAAGCTGCCTCCATACTTCAAGTCCTGCATGACGAACTGCAACCGAACTTAGCACATAAAACTCAGTGGGTGCATAATAAATACCCAAGTTTCAGCCAATCACAAGCAGCCTTCTCATTGCACCATGCCCAAATATGGCAGATACTGCACACGCTCTACAAGCTGTAGCCAATCATATGATTTCTGTTTTGCTTCTGTATTCAGCCAGTAAAAGTTGGTTTCTCATGCTGCTGCAGGAGCTCCCTGAACTTCTGGTTCTCATGTGGCCTGATTCATGAATCATTCTTTGCACAGATAAACTCTGCTAAATAAAATTTGTCTGAAGCTTTTTTTTTCACAATACAAGATTTTGATAATGATTTTTTAAAACTCCAAATTTTAATTTAAAACAGCAGCATATCACAATAATAAGATTTGCAGGCCATGGAGGCAAAATGTATGGGTTTGTATCCAGGTTTTGCTACTTGTGTGGCTTTGCACAAGCTATGCCTCAGTTTCCTCATGATAATAAGACGTTATGGGATTATTGCAATTTTATTATAGTTCATATATGCAAGATACTTAGAAAAATAACAGAGTCCTTATAAAGTCATCTGTTGTTTTACTGTTATTGTTTTCATTGGGGTTATTTTCAAAAATGTCTTTTTATTTTTTCTCTCCCACGCACGAACTAAGGCTTTTTGTTGGTCTATCTTCAATATTACATCTTCAGAACATTTGGAATTTCTTTCAACTCTGGCCTTTGTGGTTTACATTTTATTTTGTTGATTCGTGCTTTCGCTCCGGGGATATTTTTCCATATTCACATTACCTGTGCCTTTGGTTCATTATTGCAAATGTGGTATTATCTTTGCAAGACCTGACTGTGGTCAGCTTGAATAACATTTATCCCTTTGTCATCCTCTTCTTCCTAATCTGACAGATACATTCTAAAAGGAACGTGTCAGTAACAACATAAAATGGCTTTGTGCAGTTCTACTTAGCAAATGTATATTTTTTTTTGCTTAGCTTTTGCTCATAGAGTTCTTCTGCTTTTTCATCTTTATTTCACCAGTCTCTCTCTGCATATTTTTGTACTGTCTTATAAAACATTTGTTCAATCAACCAGATCTTTATGAATAAATAAGTTTTAACTTCTTATGGTTGGTTGTTGGGATATTATCCATTTTCTCTCAAGTTCAGGAAAAAAACAAATCTCCTCTTTGCTCTTACATCCCCTGGATACATATTTTTTTAATCATTCCTGTCATTTTTGCTCAGCTTCTTGGTAGCTTCCTACCCCAGCTTTCTGATTAGAACTTAAAAAGCATATTGATCCTCAATTTACAATATCTTCTTCCTGCTTCTGTCAAAAAATACTATTGTCTCCTTTCTTCTTTTATTCCAATTGTTCTCAACATTTTCCCATATTCTTTCAGCAACCAAAGGTATAACCCAGTGTCCTTTGTAACAGAACAGGCTCAGCACTGAAAATGCCTACCCTGGGCAGCTTCATCTGTAAGTCCACCTTACTTTTAAAATGGCCACAGTTATTGCCCCATTTTTTAATTCTTCCTTCTTTGATTAGCAATTACATTCTATTCAATTATTCCTTACCTTGATGAGTCCTTTTCTCTTGACGGAGACAAACGCCCCGTGGCCCTTCTCTTTGGTGCTGCCTTGCCAGGGATGTATGTCTCTCAAGCCCATCACTACTTCCCTGTCCCTTCTTGCTCGCGGGAGGGATGGAGTTGGAGCTTTGATTCCTGCTTAAACTCTTCATTGCTCATTGCTTTGATCCTGCCTTTGAAACTTTCTTCCTTGCGGTCTTTGATTTTTGCTATTTCTGCTCATATTCCTTCACCTTTCCCCCTGTCTTTAAGAACTCCAATAAATGATTACACAGCTGGAAATATCCATTTACTCCTCTGAAGATAGTGGCTTTATACTTGAAATCATTCTCCTTTCCCTCTCCCTCTCTCTTTCCCTATAAGTTTCATTATTCTCTGAGATTTTTGGAAGTAAAGCAGGGCAGTCCTTATTTCTCTTATCATAGCTTAAATCTGTTCCTGTTCTAAAAGGGACACATTCACCCTCCACGTACCTCTGTCAAATTTGATCCCAAGAAATTTAATTTAGGCTTTCCCAAAGCATGACTTAAATAGGTACCATTATTCATTTAACACTCTTCAGACTCCACCACTCTGGCTATAAATCCAGTGTAGAATATTTCTCCACTTTTCTTGGTCAGTGAATGTCAATGCAAGGTCATTTTCACTCACAGCTCACTCTCGCAAGGGTGTTAGAATTCTACTGTCAACACCATTCTTCCTGTCATGTGAAGGATTTACAATATACAGAGCAATAACTATTATCAAAAGCTATTTTTTGGTTAAAAAATAGTAGTTAATGAGAATTTGGTATGTGTTACATACTGTGCTAGGTACTTTCTCACATCAAGTCTTATTGAAGCCATCAAATACCATATAATGCAGGTAAAGAAACAGCAGAATAATTTTATACTTTTTTTGAATATTAATTCTTTTTTTATTTTCATATAAATGTATTTGTTCATTAATTTACACAGGCAGTTTTTATTGTTTACCAGTATTATTACTAGTTTTACATAGAGATAAATTTTACCATTTAATTCTTTCCAATCTTTTCTTTTAATTTTTATTTTTGAACAACCATACAAACTTTTAACAAAATAATATAAAATGTGTATAGTTTCTGGATACTAGATTTACCCTCAGGAGTGCCCCCGCAATTTCCCACCTGTATACCTCCCTTCCCTTACCCACAATATCTCTAAAATGTATTATAGTCTGTATAATATTACAGCTTATCTGGATTTAACACATGATAATAAACCACCTTTCTGAATGGCCAGGGTCTAGTTCCAACCTCCACAAATGAGTGGAGACATTTGACCCTTGGTTTCTCTGGGTTAAGCTGATTTTACTCAGCATAATTTCTTCCATAGCCATCCATTTACCTTCAAAGGCTGCAATATCATTGTTTCTAATTGCTGTGTAAAATTCCATGGTATATATGTACCACAGTTTTTGGATA
>PVKS010050796.1:0-11422 GCA_004027875.1 Aplodontia rufa
TCAGACACACTCAGATATACACACAGACACACACATACTGACATATACACAAAGATACACACACAGACACACACCACTTGCCTCTTCTTGGCTTCTCTGAGATGGGACAGATATTACTTTACATATAGGGAAACCAAGGCCACAGATAGTTAAGGACCAAGCTCTTCCAGAAGCTGAGCTGGCATCTTCCGTAACACTTATGGTTAATATGGCGTTGAAGTGAATCACCGTGCGCTGTCTTAGGTGACCCCAGTGCTCTGAATCATGACCTGGTTCTGCTTAGCACAGGGCCATAGTCCTGACGAGGGGCCTGGGGTTCCAGGCTGCAGCTTTGGGCCCCATGCTGGCCTTAGCAATGTGGTCTAGGTACCCCCAGAGCCAAGGCCTCACCACGGCTAGAGCCAGTGGCCTGCACCCTTCTGGCCCTGGGGACGGCTCAGAGGTCCCTTGGGGTCCAGGCCCAGGGCCCCTGGTCGCCGAGTGAGTGCAGGACTTCTTGGGCCCAGACCGACTGTCCCTGTGGGATCTAGTGTGGGAGCTGGCCCGGCAGCAGCTGTGGAGTACCTGCCTTGCGTCTGGCTCCCTGACCATGAGGCTGGGGCCTCCAAGGCTCCTGTGCTACCTGCACAGTGGGCCTCTGGGCCACTCCAGACCCACCGCCACCCTCCCACCCTGCTCAGGGGAGGCCATGGTGTCTCCATTCCAGAGCATCCTCTGAGAGGAGGGCACTTGGGCCTGCTGGGGACAAACTCTCCCAAGCCCCTGGGAGCAGAGTACAGACCAGGCCAGGGAGGCTCCTGGCTCAGGGACCCTTCTCGGGCCTGAGCGAGCTGGGGCAGGGGTCAGCGATGTGGGGAGAGGGCCTGAGCCTCTGTCCTCTTGCAGAGTGAGCTGCTCAACTACATGCAAGTGACCATCGACAGCATGGCCGAGCAGTGCAGAGCACCCAAGAGCATGGGCCTCTTCTCCAAGCTCGAGCTGATCAAGGTGAGGACAGACGGCAGCCACCAGCAGCTCCCTACATCGCAGGCTTCAGCCTGAGCCCTTATGGGCCCCAGCCCAGGGGGCCCACCAGGCCTCCCTGCATGACTACATGGGGCACGGTGCATAGGACCTTAGGGGGCTCAGGGTGGGGTGAGATGCACCGAGCATTTTTAGGGACCTTAGAGTGGGGTGCACAGGGACCTTCCTAGGGACCTTAGGGTGGGGGTGCACAGGGCACTTCCTAGGGATCTTAGGGTGAGGTGCACAGGGAACTTCCTAGGGACCTTAGGGTGGGGTGCACAGGGAACTTCCTAGGGATCTTAGGGTGGACGTGCAGGGCACTTTTAGGGATCTTAGGGTGGGGTGCACAGGGTACTTCTAGGGACCTTAGGGTGGGGGTGCACATGGCACTTCCTAGGGATCTTAGGGTGGGGTGTACAGGGAACTTCCTAGGGACCTTAGGGTGGGGGCACACAGGGCACTTTCTAGGGATCTTAGGGTGGGTGGATGCACAGGGCACTTCCTAGGGACCTCAGGGTAGGGTACATGAGGAGCTCCTGTCCTGATCTTTATGTGCTGCCCATCCCGGCCCACAGTGTACACACAAATTAACGTTGTTCTGTGCACACCAACAATACTCATGAAACACATAGATGCACAGCAAATAGGCACGGGAACATCAGCTTGCACACATGAGGACCCAGGCAGGGCCATATATCTACACACCTAAGCACCAAGCACCCTGGAAGGGATTCTGGCTACCAAGGGACTTCTGTGCTGGGTCCTCAAATTAGGCTGAACCAAGTTCATACTGATTCCTCTCTTGGTTTCCCTGTTAGGGACCAACTGCCCCATAATTAGGACTGTGGTCAGACTGGCCTCAGTAAACAACAGAAATTATCTTTTTTTTTAAAATGTCTTTGTTGAGATATTTTCACATACCATAGTATTTACCCTCCGAAGTATACAGTGTAGTCAGAATTGCACAACCATCACAATAGCCAATTCAAGAACACTTTCATCTCCCCCTACAGATATACTTGACGTCCAGTTTCTTTCAAATAGCATAATGCTTTTGAGGTTCACCCATGTTGTAACATGATCGATTCCTTCATTATTTTTTATGGCTGAATTAGTATTCCATTGCATGGATAGTACATTTTCCTTATCCATTCATTAGTTGATGGATATTTGGATTCTTCCACTTTTTGGCTGGAGAATAATGCTGCTCTGAACATTAGTATGCAAATATGTCTTCAGTTCTCTTGGGCAGGAGTGGAATTGCAGTCATCACTCTATTTAATATTTTCAAGAAGCCAAAGTGTTTGTCCAATTTTACAATCACAGGATCGATGCGGCAGGGTTCCGGTTCCTCCACATGCCTGTCAACCCATGGCATTGTCTATCTTTAGTAATTCAACCAACCTAGTGCTCGTGGAGTAGCATCTCTGTGGTTTTGGTCGCATTTCCCTAATGATGAATAATGTTGAGCATTTCTTTTTTATATGCTTACTGTCCACAAGTCTGTTCTTTGGAGAAGCATTTATTCAAATTCTTTGCCCATTTAAAAACATTAGGTTTTTTTCATTTTTTATAGCTGGCTTATAAGAATTCCGTATATACTCCGGATACATGTCCTTCATTAAATAAGTGGTCTGGAAATATCTTTTCCCATTCTGTGAATATCTTCCCACCATTTTAATGGCGTTCTTTGAAGCACAGAAGTTTTCAGTCTGGATGAAGCCTGATGTCTTGTTTTGGTTATGTGTGTTTTCTGGCGTTTTGGGAGCCAAACCTATGAAACCAGGGCCTCACCCAGGGTCGTGAAGATCGAAACCTATGTCTCCTAAGAAGCTTGTAGCTTTTAGCTCTCCTGTCTTTGCCTATCATCCATTTTGGTTAAGTTTCACCTGTGTGAGGCAGGGCTCCAAATCCGTCCTTTGCACAAGACTATCGCTGATGCCATTTAAAAAAATAAACCAAAAAGCTGTTTGTGACCCTGTCCAAGCCCTGTGAACACGGGGTTTATCTCTGGGCTCAGCTCCGTCCCACTGCTGTCTGTGCCCGCTCTCCTGTCCCTAGCGTCTCGCCTTGATGCTACAGCTCTGAGTGATGGTGCGGTGCCGGGGTGGCCTCTGAGTGGCACCAGCCTCTGCTGCTAGCTCTGAGGTTGGGAAGCAGGAGCGCTTCCACTTCGTTCTCCTCTGCCAAGGCTGCTGGGCTCCTCCAGGCCATGCCTCTGGTGCTGAGTGCGAGCCTGGTGCCCGGGTGGGTTTCAGACACCATGTGACCCAAGGCTCAGTGGCTCCTGCATGCGGCAGTCTACACAGTGGGCAGCCCCCAGGGTGTCCCAACTCCCTTGCACTGCAGTAGGAATGTCATTTCTGAGTAAGGGCACATGCATCTAAACAGCCACAGTGTATTCCCTTCATTTTCTCTCCCTGGTGATGTCAGGGAATTCCAAGGGACCTCCTGTCATGTCAGGCCTCAGGATCAATCTGTTAGTCACTCAACCAACACTAATGAAGTCACCCAGATGTGCTCAGCATTGATGGATACAGATTTGGAGATGGGGAGAGATGAAGGCTGATCTGGTCCTTGAGAAATGAATTTCCTTCAGAGAGAGAGAGAGACAATACCCAGTCAGGGTGGGATTCTTAGAGGAATAGAGGAGAAGAGGCAGGTGGCCACAGTCAGGAAGCCATTTCTACCACTCCTAGGCTGTGCAACTTCAGACACATAATGTAACCTCTCTGAGCCTCAGTTTGCTCATCTGCCAAGTGGCACTGGCGACACACCTTTTGCAGGGTCTCTGTGAGTGCTATGGAGATGCAGGTCAGCTCTGGCAGTGTTCTGGTCCCTGGGACATGGTGTCCAGGGTCCAGAGCCCTGTTGGGTGAGACATTGCTGTTCCTTCCCAGGAATTCATATTGGACAAAATGGAGACTGTGAAGATGGCCTCTCTGCTCGTGGAACCCAGAGTATGCTGGTCGGCACACAGTGCCAAAGACCGGGAGTGCAGGAGGTTTCCAAAGAAGCAAGATCTGACCCCCCAGACCCCGTTTCCCAGTGCCCCGACGTCAGAGTGCTCCAGCCAGCCCTGCTGGCCCGCAGCATCATGACCCAACTCTTACCCGCCTCGCCTCTTTTCTCCCCACCACCACCCACGGGGGTGGGGGAGTCGGGGGCAGTGAGAGGGCGGGCAGGGTGCTGGGGCCCGCTGGGGTGGGGGTGGCAAGGATCAAGTTGGGGACTGCCTGGGTCAAGCAGACAGGAGTAAGAGGGTGGCAGCAGCCAGGCAGGAGTCCAGGTTGGCACCGCCCATCCAGGGGCCTAGGTTGCCGTTCTCACTGCCATGGGGGCTCCTGACACCCAGCTCCCACATGGCTATCGCCAGTGTCTGAGTCACAACAGCACCGGGGAGCATCAGAGCTGGTGGGGGACTGAGCCTGTAGGGGGACATCTCACCGCTGGTTCCAGAAGCTGAATCCTGGTGGACGCCTCCTGCCCTCCCTGAGGGTCTCCGGCTGCTCAGGATGCATGCGGCTCTCGCAGTCCCAGCAAGATGAGGCCTCCCTCTGGCCTGTAAAATTGGGTGAGAGGAAGTCTAAGGGACTCCTGCTACCCCCTGCCGGTTAGGAAAGGTTGATCTGTGAGGACCCTGGCTTGGCCACTTCGTGCTCTCGCTGGGGTAAAACCATCCAGCAACCTCTGCGGCCCCCAAACGTCACCTTGGAGGTCATGTCAATTTATTGTTCATGACAATTGCTGAGGGGTCAGCGTTAGGGGCAGAGGACAAACTGCAACTGCCCTTCCACAGGGGAGCTTTAGAACAGGTGCTCATGTGCTCAGTGGCCCTGCGTCTGCTCCAGTCCAGAGAGCGGGACAGAGGGAGGACGGGCGGCTGGAGCGCAGCCTTGACCCCGAGTTCAGCAGGCAGCTCAGCGTCCTAACGACGGCCAAGCTCGGGCAGTCTTGAACGTGGCTGGCTGAGGCCGGAGGATCACAAGCACGTAGAACGGCAGCCTCAGCCACTTCAGCGAGACCCTAGCTGACTTAGTGAGACCCTGTCTCAAAAGAAGAAAAATTAAAAAGGGCTGTGCCACTGGGTTCAATCCCTGGTACTAAAAAGAAAAAAAAAAATAAGGAATAAAGGCCGGTGCAGTAGCTGCACCTGTAATCCCAGTGACTTGGGAGTCGGAGACAGAAGGATTGCAGGTTCAAGGCCAACCTGAGCAACTTGGTGAGAGCTTGTCTCAAAATAATGTTAGAGAAGAAGGGCTGAGCTGGAGGTGCTTCAGAGCAGGGGGTGTGGGTGGGGAGCCCCTCCCTTCCCTTCCCCCCACTCTATCCAAAGAGACCTAAGGAGCGTGTCCCTTAGGATGGAAAGTTGTGAGATTGATAGGTGGGACAGGTCACCTGGGGGTGCTGCTGGGGACACAGAGCAAGGGCTCACTGCCCGGCATGCGTAGAAGTCAGCTCTCCAGCACCAAGCTCTTACAAAAAGAAAGAGCTTTATTCAAGGCCAGCCAACAGGAGAAAGGAGGCGCTCTTGGATCTGTCTCCCTGATTGGTCGGTAATGACCAGGGTCGGTAAGGCAAAAGAGGGCTGTCGGGGTGTCCGCTCGCCTGTCCAGGTGGAACTGGCAGCGGCTTTGCAGGCTCTCCTACTCTGGTCCTTCTTGCAGCTACTGATGCGGAGGGGAAAATGAGACAGGTCGGGGAGTGTTTCTAACTATGACCCTAGTCCCTAGGTCCATGGGGCCCATTCTCCTCCTCCAGCTTCCTTGTTGGAGACATTTGGCGATGTCCTCAGGTTCGGCACCTGTGTCCTAAAGACCAGCCTGGACAGTTTTCAGGAGCAGGGAAGTTGTTGTTCCACGGGCCATTTCTGCTGGCGTGTGCTAGAGTTCCAGGGTTCGTCCCTCTGGGTTTTTGGCTAAACAAAGTTTCCTCTGCCCGGGTTCCTCCTCGGCAGGAGAATGGCCTTCCGGAGCACTTGCCGGAAAGAGCAGTGGTTCTTTCAGGGCCTTAGGAACTGCCACCCCACAGCTGGGCCCTGGGAGCCCAAGACACACGAGGTCCCGGAATGCGACCATTTCCGAGGACAAGAGCTCACCTGCCAACAAATTCCAGCTTCTCCAAGCGTGAGGACCTTCTTCCCACCAGGCCGGAGGAGGTGGATGATAGCATAGAGCCACAGAAGTGGGCTCTTTGAGGGGAGAAGCAAGTTATGACCATATTATACCACACTCTGTCGCATATTCCACTTGCTCTGGGGGTGGCTTCACATTTTTTTTAAGATAGAGGGGGAATGAGAGAGAGAGAGAGAGAGAGAAAGAATCAGTTTTATTTATTTTTCCATCTGGCCTTTTGTTTCTCTAACACTTGGCTGTGTAGGGTTTGAACTTGGGTCCTCATGCATGCCAGGCAAGCACTGTAACCGCTGAACCACCACTCCAGCCCTGGTTTTCACGTTTTTAAATGTTCATTTAAACTACCTGTGGTACTTCTCAAACGTGGAGATTCCCAGGGCTTAACTCTCAGAGATTTTCCTTCTCTACTGGGGCCCAGAAATCTGGAATTTTAGTAAGCTGCCAGGGGGTTCCAATGCAGATGGCTCTCTAATCGCAGGGTGAGAAACACAGGGTATTTCAACATTGAAAAGAAGAAACCATGGGCCATTTTTGCGATCATCATAGGGAAAGACTTTGGAAACATGAAAGCAACAGAAGGGGTACAGAACAATTGGACCACATAAAGATTGTCTACTTCAAAACACATCAAAATACCTGAAAACATTGAGCGGGGAAAATGTTTTGACATTTATAGAGCTCTTACAGATTGAAGCAATCAACAGCTGATCACATTCCGGCAAATCACAAAAACGATCGCTATACATGAAAAATATTTCAACCGTATAATTTTTGCCCATCAAAAAAATTAATATTCAAATACTTATAAAGTAGACTAATGTAGGATAATATACATGACAAAAGAGCAAATCTTCCAAAGGCTTAACATATGATGATGAAGACATAGTCATGGGATGCAATTCTCAGGAACGCCTGAGAACTTAGACCTTTACAGGAACGCCTGTGGCTGGTCTAGCTCCCACGTGAAGATAGCAATATGATTCAATAACAGGAGCTCATATCGGGTGAAGGGAGTGAGACATCTGGAGAGAAGAAGGATAAAGACGTTGTATAAGCTGAGTTTATGATTGGGTGAAGGACATAGACTCTTAGAAGCAGAGATGCAGGGCATCTGGTTAGATAACAGTGTCACTCAGAAGCTATAAACAAGGTGTTCACTGCCAATGCTTCATTGCTTGCTGAATTGTAAACTTTCACAACTGAACTGTAAACTCTTACCACTAACTTGTGAGCTATCCTAAGAAATAAATAGCTGCACAGAGTGTCACCGGCACTCTTGTGTGGTCTTGCCTTGAGGCCCCTGCTTTCCCGCCTCAGTTCTTCAGCAGCATCTAAGAGGTGATCGCGAGCACCTCTCACAGGCACTGTTTGCATAAAAACTCTGCAATTTGATAAGAGGTCCAAGAGGCTTAAAAAATATTTATGTCCTTTGGTTCATTAATTCTAGCTCAAGAACTGAAGTTAATAAAGCCAGAGCAATTTGATTCCAAATGAGAGCCCAGATCAGCTTGGCTTAGGATAAGAGGATGCATTGAGTCATGGTACTGAACAAAAACAGATTTCAAAAACAGAGATTCCAGCTTGATGCGCAGGATTAGCACCTGTCCACGGAGCTGCCTCTCTGCCTCCAGGATTCTTGCACTGACCATCCTCAGGCTCAGTGTAGACAGGATGGCCCAGAAGTCATGGGAAAAGAGAAACACTCTTCCCACGTGCTCCTGAGCAAGTCCTGGATTCGCTGTGACTGGGTCACCTTGGGTCGTGCCTCCCTTTCAATAAATGACTAATTGGCCAGGTCTAGTCTACACATCCATTCCTAACCTCTGTAACCGGGGGGATTCCATTCTCTGACTGGCCAGAACAACTGGGCTCAGTTTTTGAGTTTTGGTGAGATGGAATATCTTCCATGCCTCCCAGTCATTCCGCTGGAGCCAGTGGCGGATGTCACCTGAACTTCATGGACTGAAGGAAAGGGAGGGGTCTCCCCCAAAGGGAAATCAGGGTGTCATTATCAGAGGGAGGAGGGCAAGCAGACCCAAGACCTGGTTGTGACAGAGGTGAGTAAGGTTCTGCACAAAGATGTTCACCACTCTGTTGTTTATAGCAGCTCAAATAGGAAAAACCTAATATATCTCAGAGGAGGAGCCCTGTCAATTATGATCAAACTGTGATTCTGCAGCTGTTCCATAACATGCTTTCAAAAAATGTTGAAAGTAAACTTATAGGGTGTAAAAATAAGTGGGAAAAAGGGAATTAGAAAAGGAAGAATATAAGCCAAATTCAGTAAAAAAAATTATATATATATATATATGGAGAGAGAGAGAGACAGAGACAGAAACACTGTTGGTATTGAGATGGAGGGAAGTCAGGCAGTCAGTGTAGTTGGAATTACGGGTGGATAAAGAGAAAATCGGTCCTTTAAAGAGGGCCAAGAGCATCCCTGCTCCAGGTGAGCAGATCTGCAAATCAGTTTGACTCTCATCTGCCAGCAAGGACGGTTGCTCCGGGGCTCAGATCAAAGACTGAAACTTCCAGCCCAAGCTCCTAGGCATGGGGGAGAGGAGATGATGGTTAATGAAGGGAGGCTCTGTAAGAAAGACGCAGTGCACCCCCCTTGGCCTTTGGCCCCTTCCGCCACTGGGGAAGTCTCTCTGCTCTCTAAAATAAAATCTGCTCTGTTTGCCTCAGCATCCCTAGGTTTTCATTCTTTGACTTTGGGGGACACGAACTGTACTCACAATGGACGGTTATCAGTATCCTCAGGGGATTGGTTTCAGGACCCCCCCACAGATACCCAAATCCAAGGATGTTCGAGTTCTTCATATAAAACGGTGTGGTATTTGCATGGACGCTATGCACATCTTCCTGTATTCTCTAAATCATCTCTAGATGACGTGTACAAGCTAGGTAAGTATTTGTTATACTGTATTGCTTAGGGAACGACAACAAGGGAAAAGTCTCTGTGTTCAGGACAGATGCATCTTGTTCCAATCTGCAGATGCACAGATCCCACTGCACACTAAACAGATACTCTTAAGAGAGAGGATCATGGCCCTACCGGGGAGTAGCAAATACGAGTCTCAAGCATTGTGGTAGACTGAGTTATTGCTCCCAAGAGCCACCCTGCTATGGCGTCACTTTCATCCACTCTCTTGCCAGCGCACCCTGGTGGATGGAGTGGGCATTTCCACATCTTGATTTTCAGGGGCCCTGCGACCTGCTTTGGCCAGTAAGATGCTTGTGGATGACGACCCTAGTTGAAGCTTAAACGATGACAGTTTGGTGTAAGAATGGTCCTCAGGGAGCCCCCAGTTGCAGGAGGATGAGAGCCACATGGAGCAGACATGGACTCACCTGTCATGAATCTACCTGAATCATCCAATTGCCAACTCCAGCCCGTGAGTGAGAGATACATGCTTATGAGTATAAGCCAGTGAAAGACTGGGGCCATTTGTCATGCAGCAGTAGCTGTCTGATATATCCACACACTTGTTCACATTCCATGTTCTGTCCAAACCAAGGGTCACCTGCACGTTGGAACTCAGTCACCTGATGGGTCTGAATAGTGTCCCCCAGAAAGCTGGGGTGTTCCAAAGTGGGGAAGGACTCTCTCCTGCCTCACCAATAGAGGTTAGGTCTCTATCATAGGAGTCTAATTTTCTGTTTTCTCCTGTATACTTTTGTGAGCTTTCCAAAGTGTCCATGTTTAACTTTTATAATCAGAAAATAAAACTTTTTTCAAAAGTTGAAAACCAACTCTTCTTGGTATCTCACAGATGCTAAACCTTGGTGACCCTAAGAACAGGGCCTATTTTCAGGTCCTGGACCCACACAACTGTCTTCGGGGTTCTTGGCCCCTGCACATTTTCTTTTCTCAAAGTGCATCAGCTCTGGTTCTCGCATGTGTCCTCCCCCACCCCACCCCCGGCCCCTGCTCTCTGAATGGGTCCCCACGGCCTTGACACTTGGAATCCCATCCAGCATTCTGCTCCCCAGGTAAGGAGTTCTGCCAGGCTGATTACAGGAATCATCTGGAAGAGGCTTCTTCACCACGGCCCCGCTCGGGAGGTGCCAGGCCCTCCAGGCTTCATTCCTACCCCTCCCACAAGGGCTCCATGTCCTGCCCAGTCCTGCTCAGGGTCAGAAAGGACCAGGCCAGGTGGAGATTTGTTCTGAGGCTGTGCCAGCCTAACCTGTGGTGCAGATTCCTCTGCACAACTTCTTTTTCCTCCTTTTTTTAAGACAGAGACAGAGAGAGAGGAAGAGAGAATCAATTTTGTTTAGTTTTTCGCATGGCTTGCGTTGCTCCGACACTTGGTTGTGTACCTGGTGCTGGGGTTTGAACCCGGTCCTCGCGCGTGCCAGGCAAGCGCGGTAGCCCCTGAACCATCGCTCCAGCGCCCTCCTCCGCGTGTCTTAACAGGCATCCCCGGAAGCCCCTGGAACTGTTTCTGTGCCTTCCGGTGCCCATGCTCGCTCCCTCACCTCTTGCTGGAAGCTGCTCAGGCTTTCTGCAGATCCAGTCCTGGGTGAGACGCTGAACTCAGTCTGAGAGAGGACACCCGGGTCCCTGCTGCTGTTCGGCACAGCGGACAGGCAGACACTGCAGGTGGGAGCCATGACCTTCTCTGACTCCCTGTGGCTGGGGCAGCCGGCGTAGGTGCTCAGTGCTGGATAGGTGGGGGTGTGTGAGAGTGCATGGGGTCCCTGAGGCTCCCCCAGCCAGAGCTTCCTGATGGGCCACCAGCGTGCCGCTGGCCACCGCGCCTCACAGCATCGTCCCCGCACCCCCAGCTGGGAGCTCCCTCTTACAGGAGGAGCTACAGCCTGCTGTGGCCCTGTGGTTTGTCCACAGTCACAGAGCTGGGACACAGTGTCACAGAGTCACAGAGTCACAGTGGTTGAGCCGGGACATGCACTCAGGCTCCAAACTGAATGCTGTCACTGTCACAGGACAGTTTGACAGATAAAGAACTAAAAGCAAGCACCAGATGCTCGCTGGGTGCAGGCACCTTGCTGAGCTCCTACGGCTCAGGGCTCTCATAAGCAACCTGGAGAATGATCTGCTCCAGCCCAAGCCCCACCAACACCCCAAGTCTCCTTGCAGTGTTGGGGCACTGTAGGCTCAAGTCCGTGTCTTAGTGGCAGTTCCCAGGGGGAAGGAGGGGGCACTCTTGAAGGTCCCTGTGGCTCAGTGTGGCCGAGGACTTGCAGCAGGGGCTTCCTCAAGGAGCCTGGGGGAGGCATTCCCCCAAGATGCCCAGGTGGGGTAAGAGCACAAG
>PVKS010050797.1:0-11400 GCA_004027875.1 Aplodontia rufa
GCGAGTGCACTGCTCTTTGGAGCTGGCAGGGAGAAGAATGGGAAGATTTCCTTACATGTTTTCAGGGATGTGCTATAAGTGAAACACAAAATACCTGGGTGTCAGGAGTGCAGTTGGGTTGATGTCCTACAAGGCCTGAAGTACATGTGGTGCAGCTAATGAAGGGGATGGCCTTGTGCTCGGCTCCAGACTTAGAAGACGGCAGGTGGGGTACAGTTAGAATTGCATATACAGTTTGACTTATTGTGAAGCAACAAGTGTGGGTGCTGGGAGATTGACAGAGTATCACTCTGAGCCTTTATGCTTTGAAGTTTCAGGGAACAGTGTGAAAGGGGGTTATAGCACAGGGCTAGTATATGTGTTTCTATTGGTAGAGCAGGAAAATAACATGCCTTTGTGTAGAGGGACTAGTGAGATTGGGTTGGGTTTTGCTTCTCTATGCATGGGGCTGCTTTTCTGCATAGGAACCAACTCATCTGAAATCTGTGCCTACCTTGCAGCTACACTTTGTCTTATTTCCCTCAGTCTCCTGGCCCTGGCCTCTTGCAGTCATTCACAAAACCATATATCACCTTCTCTGGGCTGCACTATGAATACTAGTGCTCATTACTAACACCCCCATGCATCTCACCGTCTTTGAATAACAGCACGGCCTGAGATAGTATGGACATCACCTCTCCTGGACTTCCTGCTGCAGACCATTCCACATAGCATCACTCACACACCCATGACTCATTATCAATCCTTCTTTATCAAACAGGAAGCACCTGTAAAGGTTCAGCCCTTTCTTTCACTAGAGAGCATTAATGTGTTCAGTCACATTTTCAATGCAAGAAAATAACCCAACTAGCACATTTTACTTAAATCAGGTTATATCTTCATTGAAAACATTGTTTAATTTTCTTTTAAAATCAATTAATAAAGTAAAAAAGAACAAATTAAGAACTCTAAGACATCATTTGATTGACTAAAATATTGGAGATAGCTGAAATTTGCAATCCACCTCATTGACCTGATATCAATTTTCTTCTTTTGTGTCCTAGAGCAATGCTTTCCTACATGGTGGACATTGGCCATGCCATCCATCAAATGGACAAACTCAGCTCCTTAGCTACCTGTCAAACTTTCATGTTCCAAAAATTACTGAATCAGACAGGATAGACATAAGACATTCCACAAAAAGAAAAAGTCCTGTATAGTGTTGCCATAGAGCAGAGACTGGGAAATTTTACCTGTGAATCCACAGATGGTAAATATTATGGGCCATGTGGCCTATTTGTACTTCCAAGCTCCTATTCATCCTTGCTACAAAGGAATGGTAGTAATTGAATTCCAATACAATACTATTTGCAAAAGAAGGGAATAGGCTGGATGCAGCCCTCAGGAACCACATTTATGGTCCCTGTTGCAGGGCATACACTGGTTTATACCTGAACACTCCCCATGACAGAGCTCCAAGCACCTCCCAGGGATGCCCATCCCATTCTGATAAATGCCAGTGACTTCAAATTATCCCTTTTGTACTATTCCTTCTTAATTTATAGGCTGAAGGGAACATTGGCCAGGCAGAGGACAACCACCAACACCACCACTACAGACATGACTGGAAATCTAGTTTGCAGTAAGGCAAACTAGAGAGTAATCCATGAAAGAATGAATGAGAGAATGAAGCAGAATGAGGAGCTTCCTAACAGCATGTAGCTATAGGCCCTTACCAATTTACCCCATCATCTGATGCTCAGGAAAGGAGTTTCTATTCTAGAGGGAGAAATAGCCAAAGTTTTCTGACAGTTTTGAGTAGTGGATGCCTCAGATATTACCCAAAGAAATTGCTCCAAATGCAAGTTCACCACAGGAAGTGCAGTGCCTCTTGCCTCACCACATCTAGGGCACAATCCACAGCCCTCTTTTTGAATGGCACGTATCATTACCCCCATTTTTAAAGGGAAAAGTCAAGCCAGAGCAGAAAATGACTCAAACTGTAGCAATCTAGGGAGGAAAGGCTGCCTTTACTGTATGACTAAACTTGCACCATAGCCTCTGCCCATTTCCTCTGCTGGGAAGCAAGGACAATGAAGTAGTAATTGCAGAGTTATTATGCATCTACTACATGGAGATGGCTACAGGGAACATGCTCAATGCACAAGGGTGAAGGATGTGCTGGAGCTGATGACAGTACTGGGTTATGGGAGGGTAGGGTTCCTGACTTCATCCTGGCATGTTCACATGCCTTTTGACACTTGAGCTCTGGCCTGGTGTCTATAAACAGGTGCTCCTGCATGAATACACCCATAATAACTTCTGTAACTTGGAAGTGGATTTCATTTCCTCCAGGGTTGCTTATGTCACAGACTGACATTCAGTACAGTACACACCGAGCCACATATTTTTCCAGAGCCACTTAAATCCACTTCCTCATTTAAATATCCTGGGGACTTTGTCACATTCCTGACATGATAAATGTTCAAGGACAGTCTTGTGGATTGGTCCTGGAATGCTAAGTGCACAGGACCAAAAAGAAGAAGAGTTGGGGAATAAAACAAGTCCTAATTTAAAACTTTCATTCCTCACAGGAGGGAGGAAAGATGTGGAAAATCACATTTGATATCAACAGAGTAGGCCCAGTCTTTCTGTATCAACTATACTCAGAAATGGTGTAAAATCCATAGACTTTGGACACCCCTTACCGCCTCCCTTCCCATGCATAGCAGGGCTTCAGTAGGCATCTGCACTGGAAATACTTATAGCGCTATACTGAAACATTTGAAAGATATTTTGTCAAGACACGTGAGGAAATATAAGCTCCAGGCTACACCACACATTTTTGGTGCCTGTGAAACACCTCCACCACCCTGCACCAGCTTTGACAGGACCCCACAACCGCCCTAACCGCAAACCTGGCATGGCTCTTCCTTGTTCACCAAAACAACACAACACCTACCAGTTCCGAACTCCTACCCCTCGGGCAGAAGCCCCTGCACCAACAACCACTGCCTGACCTTCTGTCCTCAATGCTCACCCATCCATCCCACACCCAGCAACTGTCCTGGACCCCTAAGGCCTCGCCTGACCAGGACAGACATGCCCTCCCCCATTCCTTGCCCGCACTGGAGCTTCCCTACCTTCTGCTGAGGCTCCCAAGATCCTGTAGGTGTGCCGCTGGATACCAGGGATGTCAAACTCACAAACTGCAGTCCTGGTTGGGCCAACCACATGCAAGGGGGACCGCCACCCTCCCAAGGCCACAACCAGAGACATGGGTCAACTCCGCAGTGTAGTATTCACCAGTGCAGTAAAGAGAAACAGGATCGCAGTTTCCCCTCTCCTGCTGCTTCCAGTCTCAAAATTCTGTTCTTCAGTCATCCTGGACATGGAAGACAGCAGAGGAAAGTCCTCCTCCATGCCCCCGGGTCTTCTTCTGAAGCCTCCTGGATGCAATCCCTCAGCTTTCAGCAAGCTCTTATTCCAAGTGCCTTGAGGTGAGAGCCTAGGGCCCTCTGGAGGGCAAGTGGTGTGGCCATGGAAGGGGCCTCCGCAACTTGGGTCAAGGGGATGTGGCCTGGGACAGGCATGGGGTCCACCCCCCAGTCACAATGGAAAAAGGAGAAATCAGATGATCAATGGACAAGCCCTAGATGCCACTCAGCATTTACTGGGTCATACATGCTGCACCACTGAGAGATGCTGAGATGTCTTTTGGGACACTCGCCCCTCACAGGTCTTTGCAGGGCACATAAGGTATGCATGCATCAGAGACTTTCAGGCTACCCAGAAGAGGCAGGTGTAAGGCGGATTCAGGGAAGATGCAGGAAATGAAGGAGCACCGATGACAGTGGTGCATGAAGCTGAGACTGGGTGCTCAGAATCCCAGAAGCATTGAGGCCTAGAGAGGAATGACAGGTGCACTGAGCAAGGCTGCACCTCCAACAGTGTTGAGGTTCACAGCCAATTTGGAGAAAGAAATTTCAATCCGATGAGAGATGGAGTCCATACTGGGTCCATACATTGGAGCAGAGTGCAGATACAGGAGCACTGAAGATGTGCTATGGATGGGAAGAGAAGTCGTGGGGGGTGGCCAAGGTCTGTGGTTTTTTCCAGCTTTTCGGAGCAGAGTTGACACAGAGAGACCAGGCCAAACTCAGAGAGGACTGTGATGCTGGCCTTACATCATTTCCTGAAAAAAATACCTTGAACTCCCTCCGTTCATTCTTCCCATAATTGTGGAATAAACGCTCTTCCAAATATTCATCCAGCTAATGGACCCATTGGGAAACACACACAGGTACCCACGCAGGAACTCACCATGCTGATAAGTCATCCCACCACAGCCCCCAGTGTGCCCACCCTGTTGATCTCACAAGTGATTTTGCAAGAAAGGAATTCCAACATCTCCTCCCTCCCTTGAAATGTCCTTTTTTTTTTTTTTTTCCGGTCCTCCTCCACATTCCAGGCTGAAAACTTTGCCTTCACTGACCTACAAAGATTCTAAAACCATTTCTAAAACTCCATTTGCAACAAGTCCAGGCTTGTTGCAATAGGACCTACTGTCTTTTCTCATTTCCTACCTCCTAGGATGGATCAATCCCTGCCCCCTTTGTAGGCACAGCTACACCCTGTGCACTTCCCTGAATATACACATGTCTTTTGTTTGCACTCCAAGCTGCACGCCCCTGTGAGTCTCCGCTCAAGCAGGCATTGAATCTTTCCCCTGCGTCGTGATCTTGTTCTACTCCTCTTCCATTGAAGGGTTGCTCATCTTAATGACAAATCTTCTCTTGACTCTCTTCTGCTCCACATCGGTTGTCATCTATCCACGTATTGTGTTCACCCACGTTCCTGTGGTCCCAGGACCAAGCCACAACTCTTGATTTCTAGACTTTCTCCTCTCTCCTGCCCCACCTTTCCCATCTCAGTCTTTCCATGCGTGATCACATTCCTCCATGAAGAAAACAAAAGGCTGACGCACCTGTAGTTCCTTTGTTTCACCCTCAAACCACCATCAAGTAGCACAGCTCCATCTTCCAATTGCCCCTCAAATCCCCTCAATTCTCTCCATCATCTCTTACTCTCCATTTGAACCACTCACCTCACTCACGTGAAATAGCACGGTTCCTTAGATTGCCTGGCTCGCACCCAATGGACATTTATTCCTCACGGATTTGCACGCAGGGAACTCCAACATCAAATCATGGGCGGACATGGGCATCTGGTGAGTGTCTGCATTCTTTCTGTTTTTGAACATGCATTCTGCTTGTGTTTTCTCACAGTGTAAGGAAAAACTTTGGTTGCCCTCAGGCTTCTTTTGGAAGGTTTGTGTTCTCATCCCTGAGGGACAGTCTTTCATGAACTAATTGCTTTTCAAAGTTTCCACCTCCTAATGCCAATACCTTGGTCATTAAGTCTTCACCTTATCAATGGCCCCGGGGAAAGTGGTGAGATCTTCAAACCTTGAACTTCCAAAGCACCAGTGCTTCCTGCCTGGGTTTTCTCCTAGCTGTCCGCAGAGCCTTTGGTCAAGCTCCATGGCCAAGGAGCACAGTTGGCTTGTGGAAAACACACCTGCAGCTCCAACTCCCTAGCTTTGTTCCCAGGATCAAAATTAACAAATGTAATAAATACAGAGGAAAGCCAAATGGGCAATTGTGTTCCATCTTCCAAGTAAAGATAAATAACAACTTAGAAACATGATCATTAAAATGAGGAAGATCCCATGTATATGCATATTGGAAAAGCCTCTGTTTTGCCACAGCCAAAAGGTTGCTAAACTGACACAAAAGGAAACAGTAAGAAAAAAAAAAAAGACAACCACTTAACAGACGAGGTGCTTTTTGGATCTCCCACATTATTAAGGCAAAATCAACTGACTGAGATGCCATGAGCCTTAAGACATATTGCACATGGCATACAGCATATCTTTACCAAAATGTCATGCTGCACACCGTGCCAACATACAGCAGTGGAGGGACCTCTGCTTATGGGTCAAAAAGGGAAAGAATGAACAAGAAAAAGGAAGTGCTACAAAAAGTCTTGAGGGCAACATTTTTTATAGTTCAACTCAAGCAATCCTTAGCCGTGCACAAACACGCACACAAACACTAAGATTAAATCATTACCTATCATTTAAGTAAGAAAAGGTAAAATGTAAAAATCAGCATGAATTAGATACACATGTTAGTACAGTCACACACTACGGATGAGAAGATGTGTTTTGGTAATATCTAAGGAGCAGTACATGCTCTCCATATTGATAATGCAATTCAGGCCTTCAGGACCCTTCTGAAAAACAAAGCTCAGGTACCCTGGACGCCAGTCACTTTACACTTCCCACAAATACTTCCACCAGCCTGCAATGGCCCGGCCAACACAACACACTCCCCACGTCACGGACACCCTACCCTACCTGGATCCCAAGCTAAGGTACCAAGCTCAACCTAAAACACTCAGAAGCATCATGCTACCCCTCAGGCTCTACCTTCTGCACCAACAAAGAGTGCCTCTCCTTCTCTTCTTGAGGCTACCCATATCCCTTCTGACCCAGCTCCTGTCCTGGCCCACTCAGCCCTCTCCGAGCCTAACACACGCCCTCCCTCTGCCCCTGGGCACACTGCAGCCCTCACTACCTGATGCTGTGCCCAACCTTGCAAGATGGCAGCACAGGCTGCTGGTGCACACATGTCCGGGCTCCATCCTCTTCAGCGCAGACATGGTGCAGGTGGCCAAAAACATCCAGTGGCCACAAATCAGAGACTGGACCAGGGACAGCAATGCAGCACACCAGTCCCGGGTTGGGCTGCCGCCTCCTGTATACATCCCAACCTTGCATGCAAGGCTGCTAAGCGAACACTCCGGGGACATCCCTGCCCCCATGCAGGTTCACCATGCAAAATCATGCAACAACACTCTGAAACCGCTGTAGCCTCTTCAACCCTGTGATGCCCACCCCATGCTACAAATTCTCCACCTAGGATCAGGCACCTTCCCACTTGCTGACTTCCACAACACAGCCATCTCTCTCCCTAACCAAACATGTGTAACTCACTGAGCCCAGCATCCCTTTACTCCCGTCCTCCTCAAAACAGATTCCACTGCAGGTCAACAATCAGATGCTTCAGCACAAGCTGGGTGGCTCCTTATGGTGGAAGCCTAGCCTGCAAGCAGCACAAGTCACTTGAGCAAGGGGCAAAAGTAGTCTGGGGGAAGCAAACCTCTTCCTGCCTTCAATCCACATTAACATAAAGAACAAGGATAAGAAAAAGAAAAGGGAAGCACTTCGGGCCATGTTTTCCTTACACAGACTACTTACGCACAACCAATTCTTGTTCCAAATGTGAACCATTTCAGGTTTATGAACAAAGGAAATGGCTTGATCAGGAAAAATACAAAAGTCATCAGAAGTCACTCCAAATCAAAAAGCCTCAAAAGAACACACAATTCAGGACTATGTTCTTTATGGTTCTCCTCATGGTAAAGACAAAACCAGATGACTGAGAGGCTGTGGAACAGCGGCTACTTTCACAGAATGCCCAGCAGAACTTTACCGAATACTCCTGTAGCACACAGCGATGACAAGCAACAGTAGACGCACACTCTGCTTAGTGGCAAAAGGGAGAACAACCCAGCATAGAAAGCGTTACGAAAAATGTTTAGGGCATCGTGAAATTCAAATCACAAAAGTGTTGGCACACACAAACACACACACACATACATACATGTGCTGTTGGTGATGCACTTTGAACTCAAAAGTACATGAAGAAATCCATCAAAAGGATACATCAAGTGCAGGAGAGGCTTAGACTGAAAAGTGACAAGTTATGCCCCGGGATAAACAATACTGGAGACAGGGGTCATTCTGAACCTGATACTGAAACATTTGTAGCAGAAATGTTACATCTGTAGCATGATACTGAAACATTTGAAAGATACTTTGTCAAGACACTTGAGGAAATTTAAGCTCCAGGCTATACCACACATTTTTTGGTGCCTGTGAAACACCTCCACCACCCTGCACCAGCTTTGACAGGACCCCACAACCGCCCTAACCGCAGACCTGGCATGGCTCTTCCTTGTTCACCAAAACAACTCAACACCTCCCAGTTACGAACTCCCACCCCTCGGGCAGAAGCCCTCGCACCAACAGCCACTGCCTGACCTTCTGTCCTCAATGCTCACCCATCCATCCCACACCCAGCAACTGTCCTGGTCCCCTAAGGCCTCGCCTGACCAGGACAGACATGCCCTCCCCCATTCCTTGCCCACACTGGAGCTTCCCTACCTTCTGCTGAGGCTCCCAAGATCCTGTAGGTGTGCCGCTGGATGCCAGGGATGTCAAACTCACAAACTGCAGTCCTGGTTGGGCCAACCACATGCAAGGGGGACTGCCACCCTCGCAAGGCCACGGCCTTAAAGACGGCCAACTCACCAGTGCACTGAGAAGAAGGAGGATCACGGTGTCCCCTCTCCTGCTGCTTCCAGTCTCAACATTCTGCTCTTCCATTTTCCAGGACAGGGAGACAGCAAAGGCATGAGTCCTCCTCCATGCCCTGAGTCTTCTTCTAAAGTCTGCTGGATGCAGTCCTTCCGCTTCCAACAAGCTCTTCTTCTCACTGCCCTGACCTGAGGGCTTTGGGCACTGTGGATGTCTGGGGGTGTGGCCATGGCAGAGGCCTCAGCACCATGTGTCAAGGGGCTGTGTCCTGGACAGGCATGATTTCCACCCCCCTGTCACAATGGAAAAAGGAGAAATCAGAAGATCAATAGACACCCCATAGATTGCGCTCAGCATTTATTGGGTCACACATGCTACACCGCTCAGAGAGGCTGATAGTGTCTTTTGGGATATTCACCCACCCTCAGGGGTCTTTCCAGGGCACATAATTTATGCAGGCACCGGAGGCCTTCAGGCTACTCAGAAGAGGCAGGCTATAACTCGGATTCAGGGAGGACGCAGGAAGTGAAGGAGAGCCTACGAAACAGGTTCTGCGTGCTTTCTGTTTTTGAACATGCATGGTGCTTGTGTTTTCTCAGTGTGTAAGGAAAAACTTCATTTGCCCTCAGGCTTCTTCTGGAAGTATGTGGTCCCACTAAGAAAAAGGACAAGGGAAAGCAAAAGAAAAGTGCAGCACGACGGGCCGTGTTTTCAGATAGTAACCGATGCTGTGAAGAAAGTTGGATGGTATAATAAAGGAATTAGCAGAGGTGCCATAGAAAGTAGTTTAGATTGTCAGAAAAAATCTCAGGAGGTGACATTAGAGCTTAAGCCAGAATAAGATAAAGAACATCCCAATCTAAGAGAATAGCAAATTCGAAATCTTAAGAACCAAGACGTAATAACCGAAGATGAGAGTCACTTGTTAATTGAGCAAAGTAACAAATGTTACATAGCAATAGAGAGAGAGAGAGACAGGGACAAGTTGAGGTCAGGCCCTGTAGGTGGTGGAAGAATCTGGTTGGAAATCTACAGTCAATGGAGGGACTGGGGGGTAGCTCAGTGTAGAGTGCGTCTGTGCGTTCACAAAAGTGTAGGTTTGATCCCAACACCAAACAACACAGCAACCCCACAAAGTCCACGCAAAGCCCTAAGGGTACAATTGGGGTCATCTGTCATGGTTTTAAGATAACCTAATTAGCAAGGCTTTAAAGACAACCCTATCAATGTAAATGGCATCTGTCCATAGAACACTTCCCCAGACAGCAGCAAGATATGCATTCCTTTTAAGCGTGCATGATATTCTCTGGACCATAGGATAATGTTGATAAATTGACAAGGATTAAAACTATAGCCAGCATTTTTCTTACCACAATAGCATTAAATTAGATGTTGACACAGAAGGAAATTGGGGAAATTGACAAGTATTTGGAAACGCAAAGGTCACTTTGAAAAAGCCACGAGTCACAAAAAAAGTCACAAAAATCGGTCATCTGAGCGGTATGAATATGAACACATCAAGGTGCATGGGTGCAGCTGCAGCAGCACTTCTGGGGGAGTTTATGCCTGTGAACACACGGCAGCGCTCTTTGTCCAAAGCTTTGCTTTCCATGGTTTTGGTTACCCAAGGTCGACCACAGCGTGAAATGTGAAATGGGAGTTTCAGAACTAATTCAAAAATTCCAAGTTGCGGGCCGTTCTGAGTAGCGTGATGGAATCTCGTGCTGCTGAATGCTGTCTTGCCCACACGGGAGTCATCCCTTTTTCCAGCATGTCCGTGCCCAGGGCCTGCCCATTAGTCACCTAGTAGCCGACTTCTGCCATTCAGTGTCCTGATGCTTGTGTTCAAGCCCTCCTCGTACTTGATAGTGGCCCCCAAGTACAAGAGCAGTGGTGCTGAGCATTCTGCGGTGCCAGAGTGGACGACAACAAGGTATGTGGGGGAGACCACACAGCTCTCGCTAGAGCATATCATAATTGCTCTACTTCAGCACGACTAGTTAGCCTCTCACTGTTCCTGGTTCACAGGTGTTTGTGTGTAGGATAAAACAGCAGAGCCGCCTGTGACTCCAGGCCTTCATTGAGTGTCTTGGGGTGGATCCCTTGTGAGCAAGAGGGGGCTACGTCTCAGAAAAAAAAAAAAAAGCTGAGGCCAATAAAATAAGCTTCTGTTTAAGTAACAACCCAGGGCAAGAAGGTGTGAAGAGCAATGAATACATACTGGCTCTTGAAATAGAGTACCAAAGCTAGACTGACCAAGAAAGAACACAAATTACTAAATGAGAAAAGAAAGACTATGTCACTATGAAATATGCAAAAATGAAAGGAACTATAAGAAAACGGTGTGAACATATTCATGACAAGACATTTTAGATGGGATGGGTTCATTCCTGCAAAGAAAAAAAGAATAAAAGTTTCTAAAATTGATTAAAGAAGAATTAGAACATTCTCATAGTTAAGAGACTAAACTAGTACTTTAAAATCTTGCAATGAAAAGCCCAGGCCCAGATGGCTTCACTGGTGATTTGTTTTTGTTTTGTTTTGTTTTGTTTTTCTTGGAGAGAGAAAGAGGGAATCGATTTTATTTATTTTTCTATCTGGCCTTTGTTTCGCCAACAGTGAGTTGTGTATGTGGTGCTGGGGTTTGAATCCCAGTGCTCACACATGCCAGGCAAGCACTTCAACTGCTGAGCCACTGCTCCAGGCCCTGGTATTATCCATTAAAGATCTAAAGGAATAACGAACCTCTCCCAGAAAACAGGGAACATTTCCCAAGGTGTTCTATGAGGCTAACATTTTCCTGATCAAAGCCAGAGAGAAAAGCATCCTAAGAAAGCTGTATGCCATGTCAGGCACAGTGGCACATGCTTCTAATCCCAGTGGCTCAGTAGACTTGAGACAGGAGGATCACCAAGTTCAAAGCCAGCCTCAGCAGTTTAGCAAGGTCCTGAGTAACAGACCCTGTCTCAAAATAA
>PVKS010050798.1:0-11398 GCA_004027875.1 Aplodontia rufa
TAGCACATAACAGAGATAAAGGGGGGGTTAGCAGAGGCCTTGTTTAGTAAAGTTATACCTCCAATAAATATCACCACTAATACTGGACGACTGACATTGATTGGACATGGGTTGGACAGTTTCAGCTTTCACAAACAGGATACATTTTCACAAAGTCTTCATATTTTTGTGTTCTTTTACTCAAATGATAAGTAGTATTAACTCTATTACATAAACATGTTAATGTACAGTATGTGTGAGCTAGGCCTTCTCAGTGGCTTTTAGTAGCCACTCCTGAGAGTCCCTTGGTACTAACCATACTAAACAGCACTGGCTGTCTGAATTATCCGAGTGACCATCAGCTATTAATTATAATTATTCCGGGAGATAAAGGTATTCTCTACACTCTGGAGTTAGCTATCAGGGAATCTGGCCTTTCCATGGTGAAAAATACTTTTACAACTAGCGGATGCCTAACATTCTGCAAATAGAACTTCACTCCTTTGGCTTAAGGCTTTCCCCTGTTACAATGCAAGCGACCCTCAAAAGAGGTAGCATTAAGCCTTATTTATAATCCCAAAGTAAATGAGTTTATCCCTTTCCTGAGAGCATGTTTTCTTAGACAGGGGGAGAACAAAGCAAGAGGCACTGAGAGAGTCGGTGCTGGGAGAATGGAGCAGAGAGAGGAGACTGAGGATGGCAGGGGCAGACCTCCAATTCATTCACTATTTTTGCTGAAGGGCTGTACATATTGAAATGGGTGCTAACTTGCCACATGGAGCAGGTTACTTAGAAATCAACTATGTTTTCTGATAACACTGAGATTTCTTTAATGTGTAAGCCTACAAAGTCTTCTAGCAGTGAATGGAAGAATAGATAGCAATAAAACGTTTGCTGCAACAATAGATAGGGAGTTATCCCCCGAAATCAGAAGAATCGTAGTTGGAAGAAGAGAAACTGATATCATTTTGCAGAATGCAAATCACAGGGCTGGGATGAGGGTAAGGCACTTGCATGGCCCTGACAGCAGGCAGGTGCCTCCTTGGTGCTTTGCTCACCTCACCCTAGTCCTGGCCCTGGTAAATCATATTAAAGCAAAAGCTCACCACTATGTCACAGACTTGGCAAACATAGAAGGCTGAACCAGTGAGGAACAGTACTGAGCACAAACTCCTTCCCCCCACCCCCGACTAGTTCCAGGATAAGGAAGAGGACAGATGCATGGGCAGATCTGCTCAGAGTGATAGGTACAGTTGGATCTGTGTTGTCTAGATAGTTAGAGTGGATGTCAGACAAAATGCTTGATCGGACAGCTTCGGAAATTATCTCATCCTTATGCATGCAAGGTAATTTCTCCAGCTGGTCAACTTGTGGTCATTAAACTAATGTAAACTATTGGCTGCCTGTGGCCTTGCCTCCTTCATGGTTGAGCTGTTGTCTAGGGCTGTAGTTTATGGGTGTGGGGGGTGAGGGACAAGTTGGGGCCAGGCAGGAGGCCCAGGCAGGCCAAGTAGTACAAGCAAAACAGAGGAGGCACCAGCAAAGCCTGCCTTTATACTAAGATCTTGCTAACAACCACATCAGAACCACAAACATGTAATGAATCCCCACCACGTGCAAAGCATTCTGAGATACCAATTAACTGCCTCTTTGGGGATGGCTCCTCCTCTGTTCCTGATGAGATCAAAGCCACCTGCTACTATTGGTTGGAATAGGAGGACTGAAGTTGGAAATTGACCTCCTGGGGCCAGCTTTACTTCCCTCCAACCTCTTCTACACTCCACTTTTGGAAAGTATTCTCATCATTATTCATATTAATCATTGAGGTGGTAGTAGCTTTTCTGAAAGCCTTCCTGGGGGGAGATTTCTGCCTCTTCTCCAGCTTTAGCAGAGTAGGCCCAGGAGGCAGGAAACATGGTGGTAAATGCCTGGGTGGGAGAAAGATTTGGTGTTATGATAATCAAGGGCAGGGTTGGGATTGTAGCTCAGTGGTAAAGCACTTGCCTTGCATGCATGTGGCCCTGGGTTTGATCCTCAGCATCCGAAAAAAGGGCAGGAGGGAGGATGAGTGTTAGGAGCAGAAAAGATGCTTGGTGTTATTTTAATCAATGAATGGTAAAAGTTTTATGGTTTGGTTGTTTGCGACTAGATCCACCTTTTGCAAAATATTAAATAATATTTCCAGCCCTAAATGTTGTCTCTGACCATACAATCTTTGCTCTCTTATCCTCTTGTGTTTATGGGGACACCACTGGACATTTGAGGGCCACGGTGATGATATAAAAGATATTCTAAAAATTCTGGGCATATAGAGTTCTATAGAGGAAAGAAGAACCACAGAAACTGTAAAACACCAAAGGGTCTGGGTATTCAACTTTAGACTCTTTTGGGAAAACCTCCATGGGTAGCAAGGTGATGGGGGAGGCAAACCCCACAAGAACTAACAAACAAGAAGCTTCAAAAAAATCAGCAGAAATAACAAGTCCTATACTACATTCTCAAACTTTAGAGTTCAGCTATTCATAATGGTTCCCAAGGAACAGGCTTTGGCAGCCTTTCACTTTTGTTAGACAGAAGTACAGACATATCTTCATTTCTTTACAGAGTAAAATGTTTCCATGTTGCGGAATTCTGAGTCCAGGACAGATAAGTGTGGCATTCATGTATGAACTAAGGCCAGGGATGAATCTATTTTATTTCAGGCAACCTCCTGAAATTTGGTTAAGACCTTCAAATAAAATAGTTCAAATACCTTCAAAACCAACTGGACTTTCACCAGCTGCGTACGATTCTAAGTGGCTCATTTCTAAACTGAAGGGAAATACTGATTGCAAGGGAATTGGTGGGCCTGGCTGTTCCCATTAGTCTAGAAGTCAGAACTGTACCAACCAATAGCCTAGGCCTACGGCTTCTATGTGAGCGGTCCGAGTCTTCTCAGCAATTAGAGTGGGTTTTTCAGTTGTTCTGTCCAGCTGGAGTGTGGGCAGTTGAGCTAAGAACTTGCTTCTCATTAGTGAGGAATGTGTCCTATCAAAACTGAGATCTGCTTGTTTCTGGAACTCTTAATGCATCCTCTAGGAGGTTGACCAATGAATCTGTTGGGTGGGGGTGAAGGAGGAAGAGGTCTGGAAATCCTCTTTGTGAAGAAGGCTACAATTTCATTTGACTTTTCTTTTTTGCCTCTTGGGACCAGTAGACAAACTTTCCAACACTGGTCAGTAGGTTTTCTTTGTTCAATGCTTTTCCTGTCTTGTCCTCAACCTCCCCAAAATCAGGGATATGGAAATCAAATGAATAACTGTTCTTGCTCTGCTTAGAAAATTGAGCTGACAAGAATAGTTAGTGCCTGTTAGCTTTGGAGGGTGAGGGGTTGCAATCACTGTTCAGAAACTCAGCATCCCATTTGCCCAAGTTCTTATATACTCCCCCAGCATGGTTAACTGAAAGTTGGTCAAACAGCAGAATATAAATGGCAAAAAATAGCCCTTTCTGTATTATGGGCCATAGTAACTTTCAGGGTTTCCTTTCAGATTCTGAGTAGATTCTTTTAATCTATAAGTTCTTGATTTTGGAATAGAGTCAGAATTCATTTAAGCAAAATCCGACCAACTACCAAGTGCCATCTGAATTGAATGGAGTGAGGTAAAATGCACTTACTTTCTGTCCTCCTTGAGCCTTTGATGACGCTGATCCTTCAGCTAATTACTTCCTGTACTAGCAAATGAAATGAGAGTTCTTAGAATGCAGCATGATCTGGGCACAGATCCTGGCTATCCATGTTGACAGACACTTGAAGGACCTCAAGGTGCACGTATGAGTTATCTTGGGTAGATCTGAGGAAACAAACAGCTACTTTGTTTGTTGTCTGAGTTTGGTTCATCCAGAGCTACCCAGACCTTACTTTTTCTAGATAATGTTGAGGGGGAGGTCTATAAATTTATTGAAACTGATCACCCTGATCTCCGTGTAGACAATCAAACTGAAAAAGGCATGAAGTTTCAGGACAGATTCACATTCATATTTTGCACCACAAAGGCCATCCAATCAACCCCATGCCTAAATAAGTGCACACCTGTGAAACTCTTGCTGGAGGAGTTACATTGAGGTGAAGGAGGCCTTGGTGTTTTTCTGTATCTTCACACAGGGTTCTCAAGACTTCCTCATGAGAGTGAATAAACAGCAATGGCACCCAATAACCCCCTCCCCTGGGAGGTTGGCATCCCCTAATCTGTTCTCCCACTGTGACCCTCAGTGGCAGGAGCCAGGGATGGAGCAGCAGGAACACTGACTGAAAAGGTGGCATGAAAAGGGTGGCACAACCCTTGCTTCTAAGAATTCCTCCTTAGTTAGTGCTCACCACTGGGAGGTTGGGGGAATAAGAAGAAACCTGGCAGCCAGTCATGGTGAGGGTATAAGTATGGAAATGCAAAATGTCTAAAGATGATTCCAGTGCCTGACAATTTCAGCTCTAGCTCAAGTAGCCTCTCTCCTGCGGTCCAGAGTGTGAGTTAATGTAAAAGAAATGTAGACTCTTTTTGTGATTTCCATGGTTCCTTTTTATAACCCTTTCTCTTCCCCCTTCTCTACTCAAGTTTAGTAAGTAAACTCTGCTTATTGAACCCAGGGCTTAGGTACTGGAGTTATCGGTGTTTTCATAGTCTTTTGAAAACTGCGCAATAATTCTCCTAGCCAGTGGGTTAGTGGTCTTCAGCAGTTCAGCTGCTGAGGGGCGGGACCTTGGAGTTGCCTTACTTCCCTTCTTCAGGAGCAAGGCCTTGAAATCATCGTTTCTGCCAGCATCTAGGCTGGCAATGCCACTTGACCCTGTGTAGGTGGCAGATTCACTGATTGGAGAATCAGCTGTGTTCTTCACCGGCGAGTGAGAGCTCGGTCTGCTGCCAGCAAAGCCCTCCCCAGGCTCCTTCCAGCCAAGTAGTTTTCTTTTGGACCTAAATAAGAGAAAGCCTAGTCTGAGTGAATTTGGGGAGCAGACATTTACCAAAGCTTCACAGTGATGCAACTGAGAATGTGCACATAGTAGTCTTGCAAGTGCTGCATTAACTGGCTTTCTTTTCCATCTCCAAGCCCTCAGGTCCCTTGTTGGCCCCCACCTCATTCTCCACATGTCTTTCAATGCCCACAGCTCGAGTCACTTGGCCTGTGCCTGCAGGTTCAGTCCTGCCCATGTTCAGGGACCAAGGACAAACTGAAGTAGTCTAGGCTAGTATCTCATTGATTGAATCAGGACAGCCTAGGGACTGATTCTGTTCTGAACTGGTGCACCAGCTGTTAACTGGGTTCTTTCCAGGTTCCTTGTCACCAAGTCCCTCCCTGCCTGTGCCTCTGTATCTCATCTACCCCCCACTTTGCCTAAGTTCTTGCTTTGATATGCCGCCCAAGTGCCCCACATCATCTCTTGATAGGATTTTTTGGTACAAGGAATTCTGTGAAGGGTTAAATGTCTCTGACTGTAGACAGAGCTGTGAGAGAGCAGATGGAGCCACAATAGGCCAAGCGGTTGCTAGGAGACGAGGGGCCTCTCACTGGCACCTGGTCCTCCTCTCCCCTCCCCTCCTCCACTTCACCCAAAGATGTCAGTAAATTTGAGATGTGAGGCCCTGGACTGTACTCGCATATGTGGATATCTGAATATAGTCTCCAGTTGCAATTCTAGTGGCTGCTTAGAGGTAGCAGTTTTTTAAGAAGAAAAAGGGATGGCAATTGCAATTAGAATGGAGGAAAATGGTCCAGACCTGTGTATCACAGTAAATAAATCTTCAGTTGTGCGTGAAGCCACAAACACGTCATCATCCTCCTCCGCAATCCATTCGGCTGTTTTATCACTGATTAAACTTTTCTCTTCGGTACTTGGTTCCACAGAACTCCCTAGGCATAAGAACCAGAAGGAATGAATGACTTCAATCACAATAGTTAGGACAAAGCACATTCATTCTCATATGTTTATTTCACGTGATGTTCAAAGCAACTTTGGAAAGGCAGAAGGGCAGAGATTTCTAATGTCTTTATTTTGCCAAGAAGGAACATGAAGCTCCGAAATTTAATAATTTGCCCAAGGTGGAGTGAGTGGTAAAAATTGTTCCGGGTCACTGTTCTCATGTGCGTTTTTCATGACAACAGGTGGTCCAAGGATTCTCTTGTTTTATTTTAATTTTTATTTATTTATGTATTTTTTGCAGTGCTAAGGATGGAACCCAGGGTCTATTACACACTAGACAAGTGCTTTACCACTGGGCTACACCCCACCCGCTCTCGTTTAAAATACATCATTTTATTGGGGCATAATAATTATACAGAATAGAAGGTTTCATTGTGGCATATTTGTACATGCATATCACATTACTGTTTTCTGGTATTGGGGATTAAACACAGAGGCGCCCTATCACGAAGCTATATCCCTAGTCCTTTGTATTCAGTTTTGAGACAGGGTCTTACTAAGTTGCCCAGGCTGTCCCTGAACTTACCATCCTCCTGCCTCAGCCTCGGAGTAGCTGGGATTATAGGTGTGCTCTACTGCTCCAGGCCATATCACATAATGTGATCAACTGCAATCCCTAGTACCTCCTCTTGCCTTTCCTTCCTCTTTTCCCCTGATCCTTCCTCTACTCTATTGGTCTCCCTTCTATTTTCATTATATCCATTTTCTCATTTTCTCCCTCTCTAGCTTCCATATGTAAGAGAAAAATACAACCCTTGTATTTCTGAATCTAGCTTATTTTGCTTAATACGGTGCTCTCCATTTTTATTTTTATTTTTGGTACCAGGGATTGAACCCAGGGGTGCTTAACCACTGAGTCACATCCCCAGCCTTTTTATGGAGACAGGGTCTCCCTAGTTGTTTAGGGCCTAAATTGCTGAGACTGGCTTTGAACTTGGGATCCTCCTGCCTCAGCCTCCTGAGCCACTGGTGTGCACCACTGCACCCAGCATGATGCTCTCTACTTTTAAAAATCAAGGAGTGAAAAGTAATATTAAGCCATGACTCTGATCCAGTGGGTGAAAATGGAACCTGTTTGAATCTCAGCAGAAACCTGTGGAGTGAGGAAGCCTATTCTTTATTATTAATATTATTATTATTATCTGTGGTACTAGGGATTGAATTCAGGAGTGATCTACCATTGAGCTATATCCTAAGCCCCTTTTTATTTTATTTTTTTAAATTTTGAGATGGCGTTGCTAAGTTGCTGAGGCTGGCTTCGAACTTGTGATCCTCTTGCCTCAACCTCCTGAGTCACTCAGATTATAGACGTGTCACTATGTGTGGTTTGAGGAAACATATTCTTTCCCCACATTTTTTATTGGTGTTGAGGAAACATATTCTAAAAGAACCTGTGGCTTTGATTTGTTTGTGTGTTTTAGTCACAACGATTAGTTTATATTGACAGTCCAAATCAGCTTAAAAAGGGTCATGAGATTTTGATGTTTGGTGTTAAGGATTCAAAAAGGATGGGAAACATGGATGAGCCTTGAAGACATTAAGTGAAATAAACCAGTTGCAAAACAGACAACTACTGGGCTGGAGCGGTTCTCAGTGGTTAGAGCGCTTGCCGAGCATGCACAAGGACCCAGGTTTGAATCCCAGCACAACTGAGTGTCAGAAAAATAAAAACCAGATAAAAAATAAATAAAATTGATTTTCTGTCATTCTCTCTCTACCATGAGATTCCACTTGTACGAGGTATCAAAGGTAGCCAAAGTCATAGACCCAAAAAGTAGAATGGCCATTGCAAAGGCCTTCACAGAGAAGGAAAAGGAGAGCTGTTTGTGGGCATAGACTTTCACTTTTACAACATGAAAGGGGTTCTGGAGATTGGTGGCTAAACAATATAAATGTATTTAACTCTAATGCACTGAACACTTAAAAATGGTTAAGATGGGGGCTAGAGATACAGCTCAGTGATACAGTGCTTGCCTTGTATGCTTGAGGCCCTGGGTTCAATCCCCAGCATCACACACACAAAAAATGGTTAAGATGGTGAATGCTTGGGTTGTGGCTCAGTAGCAGAGCACTTGCCTAGCACATGGGAGGTGCTGAGTTTGAGCCTTAGCACTGCATAAAAGTAAATAAATAAAATAAAGGTACTTTATTCATCTACAACTAAAAAGAATTAAAATAAAACAAAAAGACAGAAACTAGCCAAGTACAGTGGTGCATGCCTGTAATGCCAGCTACTCAGGAGGCTGAGATAGGAAGGAGTGCAAGTCTTAGGCCAGCCTGGGGAATTTAGAGAGATCCTGTCTCAAAGTAAAAAGCTAAAAAGGACTGGGGATGCAGCTCAGTGGGAGAGCATCCCTGGGTTCAATTCCCAGTACTGGAAAAAAAAAAGAAAAAGAAAGAAAACAAAAATGGTGAGAATCATTAACAGCTTAGTCTGTGGTTCCATGAAGAGTAAGCCTCAGACCATCCAAGGAAGTGAATGTCTCTCAAAGGCACCAAGAAAGGCTGCTGGTGCTAACATTGTTTCAAAAGCTTCCATGCCAGCCACAGCACTTGAACTCAGTCTGCCTGGATACTGTGTCCCCTGCCAATGTGTGGCTAATGTAAAATATTATTCAGTGAGATAGAGTCCTAGGGTAGGGATGCATGTCTGGCTGGATAGATGGAACCCTGAAGTCCTAGTGTGCTAGGGGCTAGTTTGATTTCATTATCTCAGCACCTGAACCAAGGGTAGTCTGGCACCGACTTGGCTTTGGAGATCTGCCTCAGATCAGTCCTGATCCCAAGAACAGTAAAGTCAATCTGCCTACAGTTCCTATTCAGAGTAACCCAAACCCTAAACAGATACTCCTACTGATTTGGTCATCCTGGGATGAGGATAAGTATTCTGGGGCATCTGTTTCTGTCTCGGGCACTCCATCCTCACCCTTATTCCTCCTGTGATGGAAAGAAAAGGCCTATGGACAATTTACTCACCTGGAGAGCTTGCTTCTTTTTCACCATCAGCCTTTGGAACTGAAGTCATTCTTTTACCAGGCAGGTCATCCTTGTTGGGGGGACACTTGGCATCTTCCTCAAGGGTGATGATGGGGCTGAGAGGCAGTCTTGGTTCTGACATATAGGCCTCCATTTGAGCTACCGGGGAGGTGAGCGGCAGGTACAGCACGCTGGGCTTTTTTGGTACAGGAGGTGGAATCTTGCCTATCTTTCTCTCAGCTTCTTCCTGGGTCTGGAGGCTAATTCTTTCAGGCAGGGCTTTCATTTTGGGGCCTTCATCCTCCATATATCCCTGGGAAGATTGCTGTGTTCCTGAGAAGAAAGCACCAGAAGAGCTGGCATAAGGTGTGAAAACAAGAGATGAGGATGCTGATGAGGATGCTGTTGACTCCCCTGGGCTCCGGCCATCAGGGGAGCTGGAGGGCTTTGGTTTCCGCATCACCGTGTAGCTGTCTTGGGGGAATGGCCTCACATGTTGAATGGTGTTCTTGGAGGTCATAGGTGAATTTAGTGGGTACTCCTCAGGGACAGATGGTGGCTTGTGGATCAAGCTTGGAGGCCTTCGGGCCAGTGGAGGCTTCTCAGCTATGGGAGGTTTCACCTTTCTTTCTGGCAAGGTGAAGACTTCTGTTCCAGGTTCCTCAGCATAGTCTGGGCTCTCAATGTCATCTTCTGCCTCAGACTTGCTGACTGATCTCAGGCGAACAGAGCGTAAGTCAGACTGAGTAACCATGGGCATGATTGGCTGGTTGGGACTAGTTTTCTGTACTAGTTTGGCCCCAAAATTGGTATCTGAGTGATGGCGGGTCACCTTGGTTTTGCTGCGGATGGAGATATTCATCCCAGATAGATCTAGGTTGGCTGAAGAGGTCAATGGTAGGTCAAATGATAGCTGTGACTTGGAAAGTTTCTCCATTGGTGATGTCGGGGGTAGTGATGACTTCCTCTCAGGCACCACTGGACGTACCCGGACACTGCTGCTTGGAGTGGGTAAGTGGCCCAGGGTCAAGGACATAGACACAGTGGGTGTTGGTGTCTCTGACTGGCTGGAGTATCCACTGGAGGGTGACATCAGTCCAGTAGGCCTTCCTGGGGAGGATACCTCCCTGGCTTCCACCTCGATGGAGAGTTGGGAAGGTGTTGTGGCTCTGGAGGTGGAAGGTGAGGCAAGAGATTCTGAGCTTCCCTGAACTTGGGTACACTCAATGACTGTGGTGCCAGTGGCAGTGCTGGAGCTGGACAAGGACTGGTAGGTATCACCAGACTTCCAGTCAGTGAGATACCAATGATGGGAGAATTGTGTACCTTCTGGATCTTTGAGGGTTGGCACAGCAGGGTGACCCTGAGCATCTGGGTGGGACTGGTTATGTCCTTGGTGCTCCAAAGAAAGGCAAAGGCTCCTGGGCCTCTGGTCCTTGGGCAGTGCTGATCCACCTTCTGGCAAGAGGACTGGCTCATCTTTGACTAGCGAGACACTGCGTGTTGGTGGGGAAGGCTTCTTTTTGGCCTTCTTGAGAGAAATACTCTTGGATCTCTGCCTTCTGTGTCGGGCCTCCTGCTCAGCACTAAGGGACGCAATGTTGTCAGCACTGTTACTGCCCTCAGAGCTTGTGCTGGCATAAGGCAGGGCACAGGCCTCACTGGCCTTCTGTTCCTCTTCATAGTCTACATCTGTGGTGCCTGAGTCTGTGGGCACAGATAGTGACCGCTCCCGGAATCTGCTGGTCCCACCTGGGCCTGTCTCCAGTCTTGAGTTACCACCAGTCAGAAGGCCAATCTTAGGGGGTCTTTCTGGCACTTGCCTTCGTTGAGTAGTGTGCTCAGAGTAGCTGGTTAATCCACTGCATCCTGCTGGGTTATCACGGGTGACAAAGAGGGAAGCTGCCTCCTTAGGTACCAGAGGCGGAAGTGTGTTCAGAGAGACCCAAGAATTCCCCGAGGAAGGATTTTTTCCCTTTTCGTTGATTTGACTGCTCTGGCTGGAGGCACTTGGAGTCACGTAGGTAAATGCATCTCCTTTCCAGGAAGCAGAGAACGTTGATTCTGTTGGTCCATTGCAAGAACTGGGGACATTGTACACCATTCCCATGCTCTCCATGCCAGGAGCGTCTGGGCCACTACGTGCCTGATGAGGGTCTTCAGGCTCACTAGAAGGATTTCTCAATCCTGGCGAGGTGAGATTTGGGAACCGAGTTTCCTGACCAACAGCAACTCTTCCATGAACACCTTGTGAGGCTGAGTAGCCAGGCCTGGTGTCTGAGGTGGTAGATCGAGCCACACTGCCTGCTGGATTGTTGCTGTGACCTGGAGGAGGAAAGCGCAGAACATTAGTGGTACAGAAAGGGATCCCCCATCAGCTGTTTTGAGACAGGAGCACCAACTTTTTGCCAAGGAGCTTTTGCCAACAGCTTGCTCAGAATTCCTTGGTTCTTCCTTTTCATAGATGAGGATGCTGGGGAAGTTGGG
>PVKS010050799.1:0-11411 GCA_004027875.1 Aplodontia rufa
TTTTTTTTTTTTTTTTTTTTTTTGGTAAGAAATCTGAACTTTATAGTCTCTATCTTACTAAATATTATGTAGGAAGAGTTAAGGTGGTGCGAATCTTCAAATTTACCAACTATAGATATGTCTGTCTCCTCTAGTTTAAACAGCTCTGTTTACCCAGATATGCAATTCAAAGTTGAATTCCCTGTAAAGGCTATTTTTCCTAAGCTCTCTATTTGTCAAGAAGACATTCAAGTTTTATGGTACTTACTGGTCAATGTTATATCAGCAGAGAGGCTCTTTCCAACATATGGGTTCTTATGCTGGCTAGGGTTTTAGCACTTGTCCTATCTCTTTCCTATCTTGCCATTAAAAACTTTACTACCCATGGGAGAATTCATGAAAGGTATTTTTAAAACATCATACTTAGCATTTACAAGTTGCTCGAATGCTACATAAAGAAGCATGCCCAAAGGACAATGGAAGTTCCAAAGAGGAATACCTAATCGAGCCTGGTGTTAGTTAAGGAAGCCTTTCGGAGCAAGTGATACTCACTCATTTATCACATTATAACCATTTAACATCACTGTGTGCCAGACACTGTTCCAGATTCTGGGATTATATGAACCAGAAAGATACAATTTCTGATCCAGTACAGCTTAGTGGGGGAAACAGAACATTATGTAAGAAAAAGGATAAATGAGATAGGGTTTCTTCATGTAGTGATGACACTAAGAGGAAAATAATACAGAGCAATGACAGCAAATGACTGTGAGATAGATAAGTGCATGATGTGTTAGGAAAGATTTCTTTGAAATATTAACACTTAAGCTGATACTTGCAGGCTGAGAAGCAGACATCCTGTGGGCTCTGGGGACAGAGTAATCAAGGTGAAGGAACAGCAAGGGCAAAGGGCCTGAGACAGGAACACATTTGGCATGTACAAAGAACAGTAAACAAAGCTTCATGTATCTGAGCTGAGTTTTAAAAGACAAGCAGGAGCTATCTGTGTTGCAAACCAGGTAGCTGGAAAAAGGGGTGGGGAAATGAAGAGAGAGAAAAAGATCCATAACCTGCACAATATAGGAACTGAAATTTGAATCAGGAGTAGTAAGTAAGCTGAATCTGTGGTAAGTAACAGCAAATCCTCTCTTGTAGTGGGCTTTTCAGGTAAGAAGAGTGTTAATGGAGTAAGATGCACTATTTTCTTTTTTTTGAAACAAAATTTTATTTTACCTTGTATTTTTACATATTGAAGGAGTTTGTTACACTTTCATACATGCACACATCATATATGCTCCCAATGCCCTCCCCACACAGTCCTCCTCCTCCTACCACTCCCTCTTCCTCTCCATCCTGCCTTCTACAGTCTGACAGGTTGCGCCCAGTTCAATTGGTAATCTGTGTTTGATGAGTCTAGTGTCTAAACTTAACATTCTCTCACTCTTTCCTATATTGTACTCTAGCTTCCACACATGAGAAAAAACATTGGGCCCTTGGGTTTCTGGGTTTGGCTAATTTCCCTCAGCATGATTTTCTCTACCTCCATCCATTTACCAGCAAAGACCATGATTTCATTTTTTTTAAATAGCTGAGTAGAATTCCATGGTATGTGTGTGTGTGCATGTATGTGTATTCTTGATTGATCCATTCATCCAGGGATGGGCATCTGGGTTGATTCCGTAGTTTAGCTGTTGTGAATTGTGCTGCTATAAACGTTGATGTAGCTGTGTTGCTTTAGTATGTGGATTTTATATCTTCTGGGAAAATACCCAGGAGTGGGATAGCTGGGTCATCTGGTGGTTCCATCCCTAATGTTTTGGGGAGTCTCCAGACTGCTTTCCAGACTGGTTATACTAGTTTGCAGTTCCACCAACAATGTATAAGGGTTCTTTTTCCCCACATCATCTCCAGCATTTGTTGTAGTTTGTGTTCTTGATTTTTGCCATTCTGACTGGGGTGAGGTGAAATGTTAATGAAGTCTTGATTTGCATTTCCCTGATTGCTAGAGATGTTGAACTTTTTTTTTTCATAGATTCATTGGCCTTTTGCTTTTCTTCTATTCAGCTTTGTTTCTGTTTAGCTCTTTTGCCCACATATTGACTGGATCATTTTTTATTGTGGTATTAAGCTTTTTGAGTTCTTTGTATACCCTGGATATTAGTCGCCTGTCAGAGGTGTAGCTGGCCATGATTTTCTCTCATTCTGTAGGCTGTCTCTTCACATTCTTAACTGATTCCTTAGCGGTGCAGAATAGCATCTCACTTGTTGATTCTTGGTTGTATTTCTTGTGCTGTGGAGGTCTCATGGAAATCAGTGCCAGCCCTTATATTGTGGAGTGTTGACCCTATTTTTTTCTTTTAACAGTTGTAAGGTATCTGATTTAATTCTTAGGTCTTTGATCCATTTCAATTTGAATTTTGAAGATGCACTATTTTCTCTTCACTGTTAAGAAGCAAAGGAGTGAGTTCAGTGGACTGCTTTCCCCACTGTAGCCCTAAGAATCATCTACTTCTCGATTTGGTAACATTTTAAATGAATGTTTACTAAACATCTAGTATTTTCCAGAGATTATAATAAGTATCTGATATACATTAACCTTATCATAAGCCCCACTGTGCACACCTTAATCTGTGAATAAAGAAACCAAGGCACAGAGAGGTTGGGTAGCTTGTTCCCAATTACTCAATTAGTAGGTAGCAAAGTTAGGGTTCAAACCCCACGTTTCTTCCACTATTCTATGTACAAAGGCACAATTGTGCTCCAAGATAGGGTAGACAGGGATGGAATGGCAGATGTCAAATAAGGGAATGTGGGTAACTTCTCCTGAGAGGCCCGAGAGGACAGCATTTACAACTCCGAGGAATCTTACTATAGAAAAGGCTTGGTGCTTACTCATGAGCTTAGAAGACTTCTTTTACCAGCTTCCTAAGAATAATCCCACCTCTATATTAACATATTATGTTCTATCATGTAGCATAATTGCAGAATGCCAGTTTGCTCTTTAGAGTACAAATAGGACTACAACCCTCAAAGTCTACATGAGTCACTCTCTGGTTAACCTACAGAAGAAGTCAGGCCATATTCCAAAGATTGGCAGACAAGGAAATCAGGTTGATTTCTAACTCTCAAGTTGAGATAGTAAAATGCATGTTTTTCTCAATTAGATGATCTTCTAAATAGAGTGGAAACATTAAAGCTACCAACTGCTTTCACCCAGGCCACTTTAAGACTAGCTTTGCTAGTGAGACCAGAATATTTGACATTCACTCCGTGGACTATACTTACTTGGACACTGCAGTATTACATCCATGACTTCCTTTTTTCAAAAATGAGTCCATGGCTGACTATCTCCATTTCCAGTCTTCAGTTCTCAAAACAAGTTAGAACAATGGGTCAGGTTAAAGTCTAATCTTAATGGTTATAGTAACATTTGGCTTCTTCAAAGTGACTTTTTTTTCTGTCTTCTATAGTATGTGGATCATCAGTAGATGACCTAGTTTTCAAATCTTTAGGGATTACCCATTGTAAACTCCACTAACCCTCATTCTCCCTCATTCTAGTCAATAGAAGGAAGGTAAAAGACAGCAATCGGTAGACAGATAGCATAAATTATGCGATGTAGTTAAAAAGGAATTCTTTTTAGATTATTTTTGGGACATAAATAGGCATGAATGTTGAGGCCTGGACTTGAGAAATAAAGAGATACTAAATACTTTAAAAGGAGGTATGTAGGGATTCAGTTTCACATGACCACGGTCATCTTGTTCACAACTGCCATCTTGCCCACCAGTTGACCATCACATGCATTTCAAACCCTATAGAATATACAAAGCTGAGAGCTGGACGTGGCTTAAACCTATAATCCTAGTGACTTGGGAGACTGTGGCAGGAGGATTATAAGTTTGAAACTATTACAGGGTGGGGCATTCTGGGAAACTGAGACAACACAAAGGCCCCCTTCAAACTCCAGTTCTTGCAATCAAGTCAGAAAGATTTCAGACATGTCACTCAGAGTAACAGGCAGTAGTTTATTGAAGGGACAGGAAAAGGCAAAGGGGATGCTCCCAAGGGAGAGAGTGGATCCTCTCCAAAAGGAGTTGGCCAGTATGCTTCTCCTGCACTCCATTTTTCTTGGGAATCCCAGAGAAGTTTCCAGGGATCCCACACAGGTCCACTTTTTGATTTGAATGACAGAAGTATGACATCAGACTTTCAAATCCCTACTTCCAAAGCAACTCTATGTCACTTTGGCCCATGCTGGCTGGTTTTAATTGGATTCTTAACCATAAATTCTTACAAATTTTATGGTTAGGAGGAATTACCCTTACCTTCTCAAGTTTGGGGATCTGGTCTGTGAAAACGGTAACAAAGTCCCCCACTTCAGGATAAATTGGGTTCTTATTGACATTATTTCAGACCTGCATTTTTCCTGTAGATGACCAGCCTAAGGATTTAGTGAGACCCTGTCTCAAAATAAAATTAAAAAGGACTGGTGATGCAGCTCAGTGGGAAAGTGCCCCTAGGTTCAATCCAGAGTACCATAATAATAATAATAATAATAATAACAACAACCACAACAACAATGTAACTATCATTAATAATTATTATTATAATAGTCATCTGAACTCATGCTGGCTGGTTGCTGATTTTTAAACTGCTTTTAAACTAACATTTGACATGTTCATAGTTTTAGAGAAAGTCCAGGTACATTCCTGATGGTTGTGGCTCACCTTGGCCTACCTTAACATATAAACCCCTTCTTCCTTACTTTGGGTACAGGAATTCACCTGTCTTGCAAGCACCCAAGACATGCTTTTGTAATACCACCCAACTAAGTTGAATTCGTTCCCCTCTTTCTTCTGTTCTTGGCACTTTCTATCTTTGGCAGCCAGTTTTTGCATACCAGTTTTTTTTTTTCCAAAACACCTGTTATACCCATACTCCAAAAGCGGGAGAATGGTGACGGTAGAAAGAGAGGAAGGGAGAGAGGGTCAAGAGACATCCCAAGGGGAGTGCAGTATTGGGGGAGGCAATTCTTCCTGTCCTATAGGGAAGGGAAGCCCTATGACTGCTAGTCATGCCTAAATGTGGGGTTGTGGACCAGAAGGGGAGGTTGGCATGACTCTCTCCCACTGATTGATTGCTGAGCTGCAGGGTCTGCAGGATTGTCACACTATTGCCTCAGAAGCACGATGGCATGAAAGGGCAGTTCTTGGAAGAGCTGAACATACATTCCCTTGGGGAGGAAACAAACACATGTAAACAGGGAGATTGGTGCCTGCTCTGGATCTACAGGCGAAGAAGATAGGGAAACACCCCTGTGCCTGACACCACAACACTAATTGCATGCGAAAGAACCTCCGTGGTTCCCACAGCACTCAACTGCACAGGAAGAGCAAGAGCTGAGTGGGTGCTGAGTATAGACCTTGCTGTGGTTTTGCTCCACCATCCCCATGATGTTGTTTAGTTTTTGTCTTTAGGCTATTCTCTGATATCACAAGATGGTTGCTTCATATCTAAGTGTCATTTCTTCATACAACAGTATTCAATGGCTGGAAGAGGGGAAAAGGGCAACCTTCTCTAAATTCCATTGGAAAAGCAAGCAAGAAAACTTTCTGGAACCTCCTCATAAATATCCCCTCATAGCTCATTGGGCAGAACTGGGTCACATGCCCTTTCCTAAATGTATCATTATAGAGGGAAAATAAGTATCATGATTAGCATTTGCTTTCCCTAAAAATCATGCAGGATTCGAGGATGGGGCAAATAACTGAAGGGTGGTCAATAATTGGTCTGTTGTGTAACTTTCTTAGCTGGGAGCTGGTCCACGTTAGCATCTCACTTCCAGGGTGTGGTATGGATCCCTCAAGGCTGCATGGAGATTGAACAATACTAGACTCTTCTGCCAGGCTTGCGGCTTTATGATAATACATTCCCTTTAAATCCTAATTGGTGGCTGGTTGATTTAATTTGGAGATTCTATTTATTGGTGTATTGGTCAGTACTCTTTTGGTTGCAAAGGACAAAAGCTAACCCAAACTAGTTTAATCAATTGGTTCACATAATGAAGAATTCAGAAAGTTGGTTTTGGTTCAGTCATAATTAGATCCAAAAGGTTAGTTGATATCTTTAGTGTATGTGTTAAGCAGCTTTCTGAAAACTATAACAAATACTGGAGATACTCAACTTACAAAAAAAAAATGGTTTGTTTTGATTCATAGTTTCGGACGCTATGAATCAAAGACTCATATGATGCTTTTAGTCTTGTGGCTAGTACACGGGTTCAAACCCCTGCACCAGGTACACAGTGAAGTCTTGGAGCAATGAAAGCCATATGAAAAACTAAATAAAAAAAAATTGACTCTCTCATTCTCTCTCTCTCACTCACTGTCCCTTTCTCCAAAAAAAAAAAAAAAAAAAGTACTCTTCAAATTTTTTTTTTTTTTTGGTACCAGGGATTGAACCCAGAGGCACTTAACCACTGAACAACGTCCCAGCCCTTTTTATATTTTATTTTGAGACAGGGTCTCACTAAGTTGCTGAGGCTGGCTTTGAACTCAGGATCCTCCTGTCTCAGCTGGGATTACATGTGTGTGCCACTGTGCCTGGCTCATACTCTCCATCTTTAATAATGTTTTCCCTCGGTGCTTAAAATTCCCATCCTGTGAGGTTATCATTTGCAAACAAGACAAAGTCCTTATTCTCATAGAGCTTACTTTCTAATGGAATAAAGAGGAGCCAGAGAATTATATAAGCAAATATATAAATAATTTCATTAAAAAGTTAAAAGTTCCCAGATAAAGAGAATATTAGTAAGCAGCAAATCTGGATAACGGGCTAGAATAGATTAACTGGACAGGAGTACAGTGATGCATGAGATGCTTAAGAAACACCTATTTCTTGTGACAGTGGAGCTGAGATATGCATGAGGAGTGAGCCATCGAAGTTCCGAGTGTTGCAAGAGGAAGAACAGCAGATGCAAAGGCCCTAAGACAAATAAACACAGCAGTTCAAAGAGCAGATAAAAGGCAAATATAACTGAGCTGCTTTAAAGAACTAATAGGAGTTCACCAGACTTAGAGATAGACAGGTAGGAGGATCTGAATTTACTTCACCAAAGAGAATAGTATTACATATAGTGCAGGAGCCATAATTTTAACTGAAAGAGGGAAAATTAAAAGTAACAATGGACTCGAGAACAGGCAAAAATGTGGAAGTTGTGGTATGAAACATAGACGGCCTCCTGTATGCTAGACTGTTCCTCTGTGCTAGTCTGGGCAAAAGGAATGAGCTCAGTGAAGTGCATGTCCCTCTCCAGAATCTTGCTAGCACTGTGCCAGCTACCACTTATCCAGCACCTACTGTTGTCTGTACATTGTAATTGCCTTAGTGTCTTAAATAATTATCCTACCCATCAACCTCCAACTATGAATTCTTCTCAATTCATAGTTGAAGGACTAAGCTTCAGAGAGTTGAAGTTTTTTGCCCATGGTAAATTATAAAGCTGAGATTCAAACACAGGTCTTCTATGGCCAGACTCATGTTCTTCCTATTATTCTGTAGACAACAAGAAGAACAGTTGTGTCCAGAAATGGAGTGAAGTGGTAGACAATGGAAAAGGAAGGTCTGGATAGTACTCACTTTTTTGAAGAAGTGAAGATGCTTGAGGACATGGTGCTTGGCCTTGTGGGCCCAGAAGCCAGGTTTTAGTAATAGACTCTGAAGTAAATTCATGTCAACCAAACTTCTGATGCTTATCACGAAATGATCAGAATGTCAGTTTCAAACATGGTTGCCCAGAAAAAGCTAGACAAATAAGATATGTAATCAAGAACATGTAATGTTAATTTACAAGCATGTTTAAAAATGATTTCCAAAATTTTCCATATTTGAAGTTCATACATGAAGATGAGAGAATACTTATACATGAAAAGATCTACTAAAAAAGGAAAAAGAACCACGCTTTGAAGCTATCATTGACACACTTGTATGATTTGTCCAGGAGTAATAATTTGTTTCCCTTATGTAGAAAAAGTTCAGGATTTCCAATTTTCATGGCTTCCAACCTATAAACTAAATGCTACTATGCAAAAGAAAAAAAGATACTAATTTTTAATATTCTAGTTTATCTTCATCGTCAAAACAAAAGTCCCAAATTATAGCAACTGGCAAGATAAAGAATAATTAAGAGGCAATATGCCCATAGTAGTTATCTACATATTGTTCATATAGTTGAAAATCTAAGAAAATGAGAGGAGAAAAAAAATGAAAAAAAGAAAGAAAGCTTGGTTATCATTTGAATATTGGCTGAAAAAGATTCCAAATTATTATAGCCACAAGTAGAAGACTTCTATCTAAAAAAGTAGTAATGTATGTGATATAGTAAACATGAGAAATTGAGTATTTCTTGCCTTAGAATTTTTTTTACTCAATTCTCCTCATTGGAATGAAGAAAAAACTTACTGTTATATTAACTTTTTGTTTTGAAGACTTTAAAAATAAAACTTTGTGTTGGCTTTGTATCACCTTTTTGGTGATTATAAAGGTACTACAGAATACAAAATTATTGGTTGAGCCATAACCTATTTAATCCTTGCAAGCATTAGCTTATTTGCATTAAAATAAAAAATAGTTGTAATATACCTTTGTGATTTTTTTCTCTTGACTTCTTACCATGTGGACCTCTTTCCTATATTTTGGGAACTCTCCATGAGTGTTTCCTAATGTCTTCCTCCCACAAGCAGAAGATGGGAACACCAGATAATTTCTGTCTCAGATCACCTAACAGATTGAGGGAATGCACATGACCTGGCTTCAGCTTGTCAGATACATCCACCTGGGGCTTTACATCTGAAGCTAGTGATGTAAAGAAGCAAGGCTGGACAATTTTTTTTCCTGACAGTAACTGCCCTGATGGCACTGTTCATTTTCTAGGGGCAAAGGTCAATAGTATGGTCAGGACCAGTGATGCAAGCCATAGCTCCACCATTCTGCAGAGACCACAGGTCACACCTGACTGGCCTAGTGATAGTTGTTCCACTGGCTGGCCACTCACCTTTCCTTTCTCCCCACTTTCCAATTCTGGTTCTTCAGTCTTCCCAGAAATTTTCTGAGATGCTCAGTATCATTTCAGTAAACTCCTTTTTCATTTAGACCAGCTAGAACTGGAATCTGGTACAATGACCAACTTTCTGTGGTTGCATCCTTCTGAACTTTCTATACTTTATTTTATGTTTAAAAAAACAAAATACCTCTTACATTATTTCATTATACACGTTGGCACTGAGAGATTATAAATATGGAAACTTAGCTGGCATGTGTTATAATTCAACTGTGCCTGTGTTGTTTTTAAAAATTATCTTTGTGAAATCCAGAAAAGTAATGTAAAAATGTCATGGACCTTGTGAAGGAGGGTAGCATGTAAATGCCATCATTGAACGATGCTCACTTGCACTGTGAATTTATTACTACTCCACCCCTGGAAGAAAGGACAGACCTAATTAGAGGTTGGAAGAAGAAACCAGGTAGGTAGGTGTGACAGCCCATTCTCCGGTGGGAGGAGCCAGCTTACAGGTGGCATATACTCTGATGCTCCTGCCATGAAGTAAGCTGGCAGAATCTATACTGCCCCTGCTGAAACACTTGGTCTGCCATCGCCTGCCCTGAAGGGTGAATCTGTAATTCTGAGGTTCAATATCAGGAAACCCACTATTACATTCACTCACCTAGACTACAAACTTTAACTGTGGCTCTTAACAGTAATAAGGGCAGTACTTCAGTGACACTCCACAACTGTTTCAGCAGTTGACAGAAGAAGACTGTGTTATTGTTTAGCCACTTCAAACTCTAACAGATTTATACAAATTGGTCTAGATGTACTTTCAGAGTAAAATTCTATAAGTTTAAAATGTATCTATTTTGTTATTTTTTTTTCTTCTTGTCTGAGTCTAGATCCAATCAGGACAGAGAAAGATGCAATAATTTAAATAGGAAAAGTTTAACCTAAGAATAACATAAGAATTGCTGGGGCTGGAGCGGTGGCTCAGTGGTTGGAGTGCTTGTCTGGCAAGCATGAGGACCACATACACAATAAAGTGTCAGAGAAACAAAGGCCAGATGGAAAAATAAATAAAACCAATTTTCTCTCTATCAAAAATAAAAAAAAATTGCTAAGTGAGAGGATTGGTTTATGAGGGGCTGCCTAAGTAAAGAAAACTCCAGAGAATATAAGAACAGTAGACAGCAGGAGTAGCCATTCTTCTTGTATGAGATACAGCACACTGGGAAAGCCTCCACTAGCCTGAGATCCAGACTGGCGAGAGTTTGACTATAGCTGGTGGAAAGGCACAGAAGTCACTGTGGTGGCCAGTGCTCAAGAATTTGCTGAAAATGCATCCTCTAGGGTGCTAGGAAAAGCGATTGGAACTCACCAGTGGCACTGGCTACAAAACTGGTTGAAGCGTTGAAGCAAAAAGCAAAAACCCTGTTTTTCTCTTCCAATGTGTGTTAGTTGGCTTTTTTTCACGGTGACCTAAATACCTGATATAAATGACTGAATAAGAAAAGATTATTTTAGCTCATGGTTCAGAGGTTTCGGTTTATGGTTAGAAATGTCAAGGCTGAAGGGCATGGTTGAGGAAACCTGTTCAGTTCATTGTAGCCAGGAAGTAGAGAAAGCAAGAGAAAGTGTTTCTGGGGATGGGCGGACAAAGTTCCCAGGGGCATGCCACCAAGGACTCATTCCCTTCAACCAGGTGCCACCTCCCAGTAGTTCATTCAGCTATCAAAGGATGAATCCACTGATTCAGGTCAGAGCTCTTAGGATCCAATCACTTCCTCAGAACCCCACCTTTGGACATTGCTGCACCGAGGACCAAGCCTCTAACACAGGAGCCGCATCCAAACTATAACACAACGTCCTTATAGACCAAGTTTAACACTGTGCTGGCTCACAAAGGGAAAACATTTAAAGCTTTCAGACCTGTTTTCTTAGAATGGGCAAATTTCAGAGTGAATTGGGAGCTGAGAGGCAAAAAAATCAGTGACCATCACACGTAGATACTGATTTGAACATATTTTTAAAAATTGTTTATTAAGGAGTTGAGTTTTTATATAATCATAAATGCATACAAAGTAACAATATGATATACATGTGTTCTTAAACAAAAAGATTTGAATGTATTTTACAATAATATCAAGTTTATGGAATTCTCTGACACCATGAGCTGTTTTTGAACATTACAGATAAAACCGCTCCGAAGTTTTGAATATCTAATATCTGTGCTTTCACAAAGGCTTCTGAAAATCTGAAGATAGTTTTTTTTTTTATCTCTATTGTTTCTATAGGAACACTGAGAACTTTTCTTCTTCTCAGATAGCTTTTTCTATATTCAGATGATGCTGACACTGATGGGTTCTGCTAGGTTTTTTTT